>JAQZBX010024200.1:0-30322 GCA_029593785.1 Cabassous unicinctus
GAGAATTTATTTTGATAAAAGGATTAAGATGGGAATCTAACTTAAATTTCTCCCCCAAAATTGAATAACTGACTCAGCACAATTAATGAATAATTCATCCTTTACCTGCTGATTGGAAATAGCCGCCCTTATCATGTATTAAATACTTATCTCTTCTTGAGTCTATTTCTGGGGGCCTTTTATCTCATTCCATTGACTTGTCTTTGTTTTCATATACCATTATAACACTGCTTTAATTATTTTAGCTTTATGATATATCTTAAAATCTGACAGTACTAATCACCTCTAATCATTTTTCTAAAAACACATCTTCACTGTCATCTCTTGTTTAGTCTTCCAGAAGCATTTTAGATTCATTTTGTCAAATAAAAGAAAAATCCCTACATGATTCTGATTGGAATTGCATTAATCTGAAAAATTAATTTGAAAAAAATTGACATCCTACCCTTGAACCTTACTGCCTCTTCATTTTAATCTACTGCGATGTCTCTCAGTAAAGGCATTTCTCTATTTTTTAGTGCTGGAAATGAACGCCTCTTATTTGATTCATTGTTAGTTATTTAATATTGTTTTGTTGATTGTGTAAAGGAATTCCTTTTGCCATTATGTTTTCTTGCTGATATAAAGAAACATTATACACATGATATGAAGAAATACGAATTCATGTTAACTGGTTAACTTGACTCGCTCCCACTAGCTCTTCCTAGTTTTCATGTTTAGAGGATTTTCTTAAAGTATTATAGGGAAACATTTATATGATTTGCAAATAAGAATTTTGTCTTTCTATTAGTTGGGCCTCTAAATTCTTTTTCTTTCTTATTTCCTTGGTTAATGGTGTGAGTGTGAATCTTTACCCCACTCCCCTTCTTTGCTTTAATGGGAATGCCTCTGGAATTCGACCTCTAGTGTGGTATTAGAAACTGAGCTAAAGATGCTTCAAGGAAGTATCTTTTCTGTTGTTATTTTGTTAAGCATTCATAACTGCAGTAGATATTGGAGTTTATCTAATGTCTTTCTGCATTTTGTGAGTCGATCGTATGTTTTTTTTTCCCTTTTGAACTATTGATTTGATGGGATGATATTCATACATTTCTTTGTATTGAACCACCCTTACATTCCTGGAATAAAACATGTGTGGTCATGGTATGTTATGCCTGTAACAATCTGCTAGATTCTATTTGCCCGCACTCTACTGAGAATTTTCACAGCTATATTAATAAGTTGGTAATTTTGTTCCGGGGGTACTTCTTTGTCAGTCTCCATTATCAGGAATTTGCTAGTTGAGTGAAATGAACTACAAGGATTTTCATATTTCCTATGCATCAGCACAATTTCTGTGTGTGAGAATTATCGAGGGTGTTACTGAACATTTGGGGGAAAAAGTCTTGTCCAGAAAACCTTGTGAACCAAGTATCTTTTTCAAGCCCCTTCCCCCCTCCCCCACACAATTCCACCATCTCTTGCAGGAGGAATCTTTGAGTATGCTGACGGTCCCAACGCCCAGGCCATGAATGCCGAGGAGCACGCCTTTCGATTTTCTGCCAACATCATCAACAGAAACAGGACTCTGCTGCCCAACACAACCTTGACCTATGACATCCAGAGGATTCACTTCCATGACAGCTTTGAGGCCACCAAGAAGGGTGAGTGTACAGTGTTAGCTGTCAAGGCCCTGGGGACAGGGACGGAGCTTGGGGTGGGCTTGGAGCTTGGCGCCTTTTCCACCTGGTTCTGGGACCTGCCCCAGCCCTTGTTCTGCTCAGGCCATGTCATCCTCGGATGTGCTGGGTTGTCCATCAAAAATTCCCAGGCTCCTGGTGGAGGCCACGAGGGAAGGAGGGGCTATGGTAGGGTGGTGGGAAGTGGGGGCTGGGGAGGCAGCAGTGAGAAGGCCAGTCTCCAATGCTTCCAAGACAGGCATCTTCAAACTCGTTTCTCCTTTAATTGAACTCCTCCCAGAATATCTACACATAAAATACATACAGAGCAGATAATGTGCAAGTTCAGACATGACATTTACTTACAATAAAGAGACAATGAAAACAATGACCTAAGAGGCAATGGGTGATTCTTTTTTTTTTTTTTTTTTCAAGATTTGTTTATTTTACTTTATTTCTTTCCCCTCTCCCCCAGATGGTTCTCTTGTCTGTCTGCTCATTGTTTGCTGCCTTCTCTAGGAGGCACCGGGAACCGAACCTGGGACCTCCCATGTGGTAGACAGGCGCCCAACTCGTTAAGCCACATCTGCTCCCCATGGGTGATTCTTGAAGTCTAACTTTGGCCTTGGTGTTCAAAACACTTCTATGTTTTGTTTTGGCTGCATAATAACAAGAACATCTTAATTCATAAAAATAAGTAGTAGTGAATCCAAGTAAATGATTTTGTCCAACTTGTGCACACCTGAATTTCAAAAAATACAATGAAACAAAAATAATGTTGGGCTGCTTCCTTCCTAATTAGTGACATATTTATAATAAACTCAAGTAACTGCATAGAAATGACTGGAGAACTTTATTCCAAGCTCCTCACTACAAAACAAAACAAAACAAAGAACTTACATGTACTGTAAGCCACATTGGAACTCTCTCTCCAACATGGTTTATGGTACATTTGAGTAAAGTGTGCTTTTATGTTAATATTTGTAAAAATACAGTTCATACATACATACATGCATATATATAAAATTTTTTATCAAATTTAACTTAAAGGCTTAGGTAACTCTGGAGACAACGCTCATAGAACCCCAGGGTTCTGTGCACCTCTGTGCGCAAACCTCAGTCCTAAGACGTCTCATTCCCAGGAAAGACTAGGTCACCCTTACTGTGAGATGCCATCATGGCCCCTTGCTTTTCTCCTTGAAGGCTCTCATCAGATTTTGTAATTCAATATTCGTGTGTGTTTAATGCCTTTCTCCTTCCCCCCAGTACCTCTGAGAGGAAGCCTCTCTCTTGTTGACGGGCGTGCCCCTGGCACCTGGAAGGCTGGCACAGAGCAGGTCAATGAGTGTTGAGCGAAGCAATGAGTGGACGGCGTGAGGAAGGGCCGCAGGAGCCTGAGCGTCGCAGCCCGGCACTCCCGCCAGCTGCGCTCAGGGGACAGCGTCATCCACACCTTTTGGGGAGTCTGAGACCTATCCACAGAGGCCCGTGGTCTTTCTAAGGGGTCCCCAGTATCTAGTCTAGGTCACCTTTCTCCCAGGTCCAGGTCCTCGATCTCCTGGGCTCCCCGGTACAGACCTGCCAAGAAGCTGCTACTAGCTCTATCCCTATCAACTCTGCTATTAGTTGTGTGACCTTGGACAAATTACCCTGAGCCTCAGTTTCCTCATCTAAAAAATGGGCACACCTCTAAGAGTCATTGTGAGGATTAAATTAATGGGTATCTGTGACATGCTTAGGACAATGTCTGGAATGTAGGAAGAGCTGCCTTGCCCTCCACGTGCTAGGCCGTCATGTCCCAGGCCTCACTTTCCCAAGGCTGGTCCCCTCCCCCTCCTCCCTGCTCCCCTGACTTGTGTGCCGAAGGTTACCAGTCCACAGCTGTCATGCGTGAGGCCCAGCACCTACCTGAGACAGACTAGAGGTACCACCTGCTGATTTAGCCTCCAAGCGTGATCCTTTCCCCATCACCTCTCCACTGGGTGGGGATCCTCCCTGCTCTCTTCCCAGACTGTCCCACCGCTAACCCTGTGCAGTGACATATCTGCCTCCTTGCTCAGAGTCCAGGATGGCGGGAAAGAACAAGGCATGGGGTAAGGCAGAAAGCAGAGTGGAGGGTGCAAGTTATTTGGGAGAGACCACTTTATGCTCTTGAAAAATTCTTGTTGAACACTCACTACCCACTCCATGCCAGGCACTGTGTGAGGCGTTGGGGGTCCCGAGATGGGCAAGGCAGATGTGGCCAGTCGCTCCTACCATGGAACTCACATCTAGTGTGGCTGAAGCAACAGGTGCTAGACTGGGAGTTGCAGGAGATAGTGCAGAAAAGGGACGTTGGAGCATTGACTTGGTCAAGGAGTGTTTGTTATAAGGAACAGGAACCCACTCAAGCTAGCTCAGAGAAATGGGAATTTTTCTAACCTTAAACACACACACATATACACACCTTAATCTCCTTGAACTACCGTAACAAAGTACCACACTCATGGTGGCTTAAGCAACAGACATATATTCTTTCACAGTTCTGGAGGCTGGAAGTCCAAAATCAAGGTGTCAGCAGGGCCGTGCCCCCTCTGGCACATGGAGGGGACCGTCCTTCCTCGGCTCTTCCTAGCTTCCGTGTCTTGGCCGGCAGCCCTTGGCATTCCCGGCTCGCAGCCGCAGCACTTCAGTGCCTGCCTCTGCCGTCACATGGTCTCCTCTCCTCTCAGGACACCTGTCCTGTTGGATTAGGGGCCCGCCCCACTCCAGTATGACCTCATCTTGACGTAACTAATTCCATCTGTAATATCCTATTTCCAAATAAGGTCACATTCTGGGGTCCCAGGGGTTAGGGCTTCAAGAGATCTTTTTTGGGGGGAAAGGGGCACAATTCAACCAATAAAAGCAAACATATAGAAGAGTACACACATCACACATGCAGAGCTCGATGAGTTTTTGCAAAGTGAGCTCAGCTGTATAACTATTGCCCTGATCAAGATACAGAACATGCCAGCTGCTCCAGAAGCCACTGCTGCACCCCATCCCAGTCGCAGCACTTGTTCTGCTGCTAGCATCATGCACCAGTTTTGCTTGTTACAGAACTTTACGTAAATACAATCATCCAGTGTGTCCTCTTCTGGGTCTTGCTTCTTTGACTCTGCAGTGTATTCGTGATATTCATCTATGTTGAACAGAGCAGCAGTCCATTGTTGTCCTTAGTTGTACAGACTTCCATTATATGAATATGCCACCGTTTTTAAAATCCATTTTGCTATTGTTGGACACTTGAGTTTGGGGCTTTTACATGTAGTGTTGGGATGAACATTCTCGTAGATGTCTTTTGGTGCACGTATGTGCACATTCCCAGGTGTGGGAATGTGGTCCAAGGATGTGCATATGTTCAGCCAAACACTTTTCCAAAGTTGTGGCACCAATTTGCACTCCCCCCAGCAATATATGAGAGTTGTGGTTGCTCTCCATCTTCACCAACACTTGGGAAAGTCAGTTTTCTTCTTAAATTTTGGCCCTTTAGGTGGTCTATGTGGTGGGTATTTCATGGTGGTTTTATTTTGTATCCCCCTGTGGACTAGGACTGTGGAACCCCTTTTCACATACTGATAGGTCATTGAATACTTACTCTCTTTTCTGGAGTGCCTTTTCGAGCCTTTCAACCACTTTTAAAAATTGAATTGCATGCCATTTTCTTGTTGATTAGGAGTCTTTTATGTATTCTGGATAAGAGACCTTTGTTGGATATATGCAGTTTCTATATCTATTGCAAATGGGTTTGCCTTTTTCTCTCTCTTAGTAGCATCTTTTGAGGTACAAAGTTCTAAATTAAAAGAAGTCTATTTATCAAATTTTTCCTTTATGGCTAATGTCTTTTGTGTTGGGTTTGAGACATCTTTGCCTATCCTGAGGTCATGCAGATAGTCTCCCATTTTCTTCTAGAAGCTCTATTACTTTATTTTTCATAGTTAGGTCTGTGTATGGTATGAGGTAGGGATTGAGGTTTATTTTTTTTCTTCACATTGCTAGTGGGAACTGATTCAACCTCTGGGAAAACTGCTGGTCAGTATCTACCAAAGCTAAGCAGATGCCGACAAGAATGTTCCCAGCTACTTTCTTGCTCGTAGCCAAAAGTTGGAAATAGAGTCCATCAGCAGGAGAACGGATAGATTGAGGTATAGTCATACAATGGAATTCTAATCAACGATAAAAAAGAACAAGCTCCTGCCACACACAGCAGCCTGGATGAATCTCAAAGACATAATGTCAAGTGAAAGAACAGTGGTTCCTTCGGGGGAGGGCAGTGTGCAGTGGATATTGGCTGGAGAAGGGCAGGAGAGAAACTTCTTAGGTTCTTGGGTGATGAGGACATTCTAACCTTGCTCTAGGTAGTGATTAAATGAGTACAGCTTTATATAAAAATCCATAAAATGGATATACATTAGATTAATGCACTTTACTGTATTGGTTATATCCCAATTAAAGAAAAAACAATTAAGTGGCTCCTCTCTGCCAGCACTCGCCCGCAATGTATGCTCTGATGCCAGGTGTGAGGCAGAATCTGCAGTGCTTGGGTCCTCATTACCTGATCCAGGAGGCATTCCTGCCGGGGGAGCATACTCTCCACTGGGAATCTCTTCATCCCTCCGGGAGCCCCATGTTCTCATGATCTTTTTTTTTTTTTTAATCTTCTGTTTTAAACCGCATTCCTCAGGGGCATCTTGAGGGCACTTCCCGGGGGGTGGACGTGGGCCTAATTCTGATTAATCCAGTGATAATTCATTTTCCCTAAACAGAGGTTCCCGTCACTGCTCCCTCCATCCCCAGCTGGTTCCAGCTCCGTCGGGCCACGTGGGGTGAGGGGTTGCAGGGGCACGGAGGCTGGCACCGCCTGCCCTGCCAGCCCTGGTTGAATTAGCCCTTCCTTCTACACCAGGCCCAGGAGGCCTTTCCCCATTAAAAGGGACTTTCACTTCTTGTCTTTATTTTTAAATGTTTTGTGGAAAATTAAAAGATGACTGACTGCCAGGCAGCGCCTAAGCCAGCAACCCAGAGAGCGTCTGTGTTTTCTTCCAAGCCTGACGGGAGCGGGTCTGGAATCGACCCAGCTCTCCCCAGGCTCCTCTGCCTTCACTTATTCTCTGAGCTGCTCAATTCCTTTTAAGACACAAATTGATTGGGATAATTTCTGCTATAACTACAATTGCCATGGAAAGGGGGGAAACTGCATTCAGACTGTGGACTCCTGCAATGACTGTGAACCATTGAGTTACTGTAAAATGACCAGAAAATGGATTCAAAATTGAAGCCACAAATAATGTAATTACTGCAGTGTGTGCCCAGGGCTGCCAGAACAGGGGCTGGCTGCTGCCCTGGAAACATCCGGAGATAAAGCTGCTGCCGCCATTGCTGCTGGGACCCCTACCCTTGTCCCTTTGGGGCCACTGTGTCCTTCCAGGCTGGAAGAGCCTCAGAGGATTTAAGGAGCATGGAAGGGACGGAAAAGGGACATAGACCCCAAGGAGAAGAGTAGGTGAAGGGCCAGACTGATGTCTCCTGCCACTCAGCAGTGAGATCTACTCACTGCATCTCAGGCAGAATGAACCCAGCATGGTCATAATCATCACAGAACCATCCCTGCCACCACCATCAACACTGGCACACCATCACCACCATCATCGTCACCATCAACCTTGGCATCGCCTCCACTCCCAGTCACACTGACACCACCATCACCACCCCAACCACCATCACCATCACTTTCAAGACATCAGCATCTTCATCATCACCGATCTTGTCAATGCCAGCATCACCTGTGCCATCAACATCATCATCAGTTCCACCCGCATCAACGCCATCACCGTTGTCATCAACAGCATCACAATGTGGTCTTCACCATCACGGCTGCCATTACAGTTACCATTATCACTGTGCTCATGATTGATGTGAAAACCATAATCACTTCCTTCCAGATCATTCTTACAATCATCTGCATCATCGTGGTTTGTGTTAGGCCCACTCTTCCCTGACCTTGGTCAAACAGGGTACCCAGACTTTGGGCCTGGGCAGGGGGCATGACCTAAGAGATTGTACTGGGTGCAGGTGGAGGGGCAGCAGGGTAGCATTTGCCTGCCTGCTCCAGGGCATAGATCAAAGGGGGAGACTCAGGAAGCAGGTTCTTTGGAGGTGGTCGTGAGAGGGAATGAGACACACAAGCCATTCAGCCGAGTCATGGATCTGAAGGTGCCAGGGGAAAAAAGAGACAGGAGGCAGAAAAGAAACCAGGGACATCAGGGGCGGCTAGAAGGTTCGAAGGGAAGCAGGAGGTAGAGAAACTTACAGATGTTTTTATAGGATGCTCATGGCCGCAGGTCAGGCCTGGGCAGCTGTCACTTACCACTGTCACCATCTCCTCTGTGTTGGTGACCAGCCTCTGTGGGTACAGAGTGACTCACACATGGCCTCTTCCCTCAGAGAGGACCTATTCTTAAGGTAGAAAGAGTGGTAGACCCTCCACATACTCAAATAGCATGAAGGGGCAGTGGGAGACGTGTCAGGTCATTGCCTCCTTGGGGAAGGAATACTGAAAGGGCCACCCCTCCCCCACCCTAGGGGAGAAAAGTTTAACAATTTACCAACAAACCTAGAGTTCCTATTTTTTCTGTTATTTTTGTGTGTGTGTTTTAAAAGAAGTTATAGATTACGTAAAAGTTACATCAAAAATACAATAGATTCCCATATACCCCACCACCACCCCCTCTCACTTTCCCCCCTATTAATAACATCTTTCATTAGTGTGGTACATTTGTTACAATTGATTAACAAATATTGGAGCATTGCTACTAACCACGGTCAATAGTTTACATTATGGTTTACACTTTACACCGTACAATTTTACAGATTTTGACAAAATGTATAATGGCCTGTATCTGTCATTGCAATGTCATGCAGGACAATTCCAATGTCCCCAAAATGCCCCATGTTCCACCTATTCTTCCCTCTTCCTCCCCTCAGAACCTCTGGTGACCACTGTCTTTATAGCAGTGTTACAAGTTTTTGCATTACTAGAATAATAATGAGTCTACTTTGGTCCATGGTTGCATTCCCCCCTTACGTTTGTTCATCCCTCAATCTGGAGGATTTGGGGATGGTGATGCCCGTACTGCTTCCGATTGAGAAGGGCTTAGATCCCATGGGGCAGATGGATGGAACCGTCTTGCTTGCAGTTGTAGATACTCTCTATTTTTTGATATGGGTGTTGTCTGACATCA
Source organism: Cabassous unicinctus (assembly GCA_029593785.1). NCBI lineage: Eukaryota > Metazoa > Chordata > Mammalia > Cingulata > Chlamyphoridae > Cabassous > Cabassous unicinctus. Next base: position 8,921 of record JAQZBX010024200.1, read on the forward strand.
TTGTTTTGTTAGTTGTCCTGGGTGAATCTAATGAACTGGAGAGTAGGTATTGGCTCCAACTCTGCTGCGATTTAGGGCTCAACCAGCATATGCACAGATCGAAGATTTAAGTCTCTGGGACATATATTTATCGGGTATAGTGCTTACCACAGTTTCTGGAGGAGTGCATCCTGCCATTCCCTACTCCGCCATCTTGGATCTCTGAGTTCCTATTTTTTAAGTATTTATTTATCACTGGTTTCTGTCCTGCCTCCCACAACACACACACAGTACTTCCCCAGGATAGTGACTCTAGGGTGACAGTAACAGGACAAAATCGTGCTTCCCTGACTTGGCCTCCACTCCCAGAACTGTAGGGGCACTGGGAAGACACCATGTGATCACCCCCACCCCCACCCCGTGTCCTCCCCTGAGCTTGGCGTTGAGCATGAGGAATCCTGGTCATCTGGAGCTGCCTCTGTGCTGGCACTGCAGCATCCACAGGTGGCTGTGCCGTCCCATGTTCCAGGGCGTTCCAACAGACTCCTGACAGTGACCAGCCCACCCCCCACACGGCTGTATCTCTCACCCAGACACTAAGAGGATTTCTGTGGTGTTCTTGGGGAAAGTACGCAGTGCAAGAGAAATGACTGCTTTACGTACTTTCTACAGCTCTACGTAATGGGGGTGGAGAGGAAAATACTCCGAGAGGCACGTATCCTGATGGATTTGAACTCCCTGCATCTTTGGATCAACTGGTACTACCCTTAAGTCCAGGCAGGAGGGACCCTGTCCTGGGGCCTGTGCTGTAGGAGCATCAGCCCTCTCCCTGCCTTGGCTGGACTCCCCTCCCAGGACAAGGAGTCAGTGGGACCATGGGGACTTGCCCATAAGGAGCCTGTGTCGTGCTCTTCTAGCTTTGCGCCAAGTATCCAGGACCCTAAATTTCCTGCCCACTTGGCCCTGAGCCCACTTCCAAGGCCTGCATGAGCCTCCTCCCTGGGTCTTTCCTCCAGAGAGAGAGCCAGACCACCGGAGTGCACATTCCTAGGCCCTCGGGGCCTAACAGCACCTGCCTGCAGGGGCTGTGGACTGAGCTTGAACATAAGGGCTGGGGTGTCCACATGGACAGTGCAAGGCCCCTTAGGGTTTGGGGCAGAGCTGGTGGTAAAAGAGAAGGGGCCATGGGGTGGGTGCTGAGTGCCACCTCTCCCCACATCACTGCACAGGAGAAGTCTCAATTCTCACCTGACTTTCCAGGTGGTTATGAAGGTATGTTTGTCAAAACAGGAGGAAGCATATCTTATTTTACATTTTGTTAGCATGACTTAACAACGTTTAACTATTTAGACACTGTGTGGGGGCCGTCATTTGTAACTCTTGCCCTGGGCCCTGCAAAGCTTAGGGGTGGGCCTATGCTCAGTAGGTCATTGCCAGAGGCCCTTGAGGCAGCCGGGACACGTCTGAAGCCACTGTGTATTTATGCTCAGGTGTTCCTTCTTGCCTCTTCCTCCAGGCATCATATCTTCACATGGGTGCCTGCTGTTTCATGCCCATTATCACAGGCTGCTGAGTTTGCTAGTGCTCTATTGCTGGGTCCATTCAGGCTCTTCTGGTTGCAAGTGACAGAAAACCAAATCCTAACTGGCTTCAGCAAAAAGAGAATCTATTGGTTCATGTAACCAAAATGTCCAGGGCTTTACTAACTCAGGTTCATATTTCTTTCTCTCTCTTGGCTCTGTTCGCCTCTGTGTGGACTCTGTTCCCAGACTTCTCTATGAGGTTACGAAGGCTACTGCAACTCCAGAGCTTGGGGACCTCTCGGGTTAAATTTAGGAAGGAAAGTACCTCTCTCTCATTCCCGGGAATTCTCAGGGCATCCCATTGGCTCTGACTGGTCATATGACAATCTCCTAAGCCAATGACAGGGGCCCGGGAAGGTGAGTGAGCAGCTGGCCTGGTCGGAGTCACTGGCTCCAGCCCTCATAGGCTGAGAGTGGAAAAGGGGTGGAGCCCCAAGGAAAATCAGGAACAGTTGCCAGAAGAAAGGAGAATGGCTCCAGGGGACCCCTTCCTCAGAATGCCCCTGAGAGGTCCCATTTTTATGGGTATGATATGTAGGCACAGTCTCTGAGTGAGCCCGTGCCCCGCTTTGAACCCCAGCCGCCCTGAGTCTGCTAACTGGATGCCGTGCTCTGCCCCCTGCTGCTTGCCCATCCCAGCCTAGGGCAGCACCTACTGTCTGCCCTGCCCCAACCCTTGGGTCTCCCCCAAGAACGTGAATTATTTGAAGGCAGGGATCCTTCATTCATCCATGCAGCAGGTGTTGACTAAACACCCACTCAGACCAGATCTTAGTTGAAGCACTGTGGACGTGGCAACAGATGAAACAGATCAAGCCCTTGCCTCCTTGGACCTCACATTCTCGTGGGAGGAGGAAATCAGTGAGAAAATGAGTCCTTCATGTGGTGAAAGGAGAACCAGAGCAGGGCAGGGCTCAGGCAGTGAGGTGGGGCGGCAGTGGCCGTTGCGGGCTGGGCGGTGCTGGCCCCTCCAAGACTGACACGGACCCGGAGGAGGGGAGGAAAGGAGCCGTGTGGATGTCCGAGGGAAAAGCTTTCCCACCAAAGGGAACAGAAAATCCTCCAAAGGTCCTGAGTCAGGAATGTGCTTAGCATGTTTGAGGAACATCACGGAAGCCCATGGGGCTGCAGCGGGATGAGTGAGGGTGAGAAGGATGAGGGATGAAGTCAGACAAGCAGATGGTGTCGGCGGGGACGGGAGGAGGAGGAGCTGACCAAGTAGGAACTAGTCCGCCATTGTCGAGACTCTGGCTTTTACACCCAGTGAGACGGGAGCCCTTGGAGGGTTTTGAGCAAAGGAGTGGCATATTTTCCCTCACATTCCAAAAGGCTCACCCTGGCTGCCGAGTGCAGAATAGTCAGTAGGGGGTAACTGAGGAGAGGAAAGCCAGAGAGGAGGCTTCTGTAATGACCCAGGTGAAAGATGATGGTGGGTGGATCGGACCAGTTGGTAGTGGGGGGCAGGGTGTGAGAAGTGGCCAGATGCTAGTATATTTTAAAGAGGAGGCCACCATGAGTCGCTGATGGATTAGGATGTCCGATATGAGAGAATGAGAAGAGTCAAGGGCAAAACCTTGGCTTTTGGCACAAGACACGGGGATGATAGAATTGCTGTTAACGGAGACAGGGAAGGCTGGGAGAAGAGGGGGTCATGTTTTGAACACTTTCAGCCCGAGGGGTGTCTTAGCGGTCCACATGGTGATGAGTGAGAGGTGAGATGGGCAAGTTGGATTTCAGGGACCAGGTCTGGGACGGAGAGGCAAGTTTTTAAGAGTCACCAGAGATTAGACGTCTGATTCCTCGTTTCTCCAGTTGCCGTCCAGAGTAGGGCCTGGTCCAGAGCTGATCATGCTAATCATGATGATTTTGATTATAATCAAAGAGAATCATTGTTTCTACTTCACGAGTGTTTCCTGAGGACTAGGCACTGTGCTGAGGCTCTGATACGCATTATCTTGCTGGAGCTTCTTAGGATCCCATGAAGTAGGGACTATGAGTCTTCCGTTGGTCAGGCAGGAAACTAAGTTTCAGAGGGCTCCAGCTGCTCTTTTCCCATCTATTGGCAACCAGCTTACAGGTTCATCAGAATCCCTGTCCCCTCCGCCTCTCCCCCGCCTCAGTCCTGGCTGCCTGATCAGGCCCACGGCTGACTCCTGTGCCGCCTCCCCTGTCTTGCAGCCTGTGACCAGCTGGCGCTGGGCGTGGTGGCGATCTTCGGGCCGTCACAGGGCTCCTGCACCAATGCTGTCCAGTCTATCTGCAATGCCCTGGAGGTGCCCCACATCCAGCTGCGCTGGAAGCACCACCCGCTGGACAACAAGGACACCTTCTACGTAAACCTCTACCCCGACTACGCCTCGCTCAGCCACGCCATCCTTGACCTGGTCCAGTACCTCAAGTGGCGGTCGGCCACCGTGGTCTATGACGACAGTACAGGTGGGTGGTCAGGCCAGGCCGGGCGGGGGCAGGGGACTACGGGGCCAAGCCCCAGGATCAGGCTCTGGTCAGCTTGCCCGACACAGCTGCCTCCTGGGGAAAAGACAGGGCCCCCACTCATCCCGTTTCATCCAGTCACACCATGCGTGCCCCTGTGCTCTGTGCACACCGACTCACGCTCACACTTCACCCAGCCCAACTCACACCAACCTCACCCCCCCACACTCACACCTCCACACTCACCTCACCTGCACGGCCCCACCCTGCTCTGGCCCTGCCGTCTACACTCACACCTCCTCAGCCACGCTCACACCCTGTCTGCACTCTTACACTCGCCCGTTCCCCTCTGCAGCCAGCATGGCCACTCTCACACTTGCACACGTGGCTTACGGCATGGCCCAGTGTTTAAGCAGTGTATATGCTGAAGCCAAACCACCTGGGTTTAAATCCCAGCTCTACCACATGTAGGCTGTGTGGCCTCTCTGTGCCTCTTTTCTCGTCTGTAAAAGGAGATAATAACCGTGCCTGGCTCGTAGTGTGGTTGTGGGGATTAAAGGACGTACTGTGTATGGGCGCCTGGCACACAGAAGGCGCACCTTGAAGGTGCTCCTCACACCTGCACCCCGCCACACACTCGCACCTCTACCTGCACTCACACACAGACATCTGCACACATGTGTCTATACTCACACACAGACACGGAATCCTACCCCATCCATTTGACCACTTACCCCAGCCAAGGCCAGGCCTGCAGAAGTGAGCATGGGGCTCTTGTCTCATCCTCCCAGGGCAGAGAGAAGAAATGGACCCCAAGGTCTGTGGCTCAGAGCTGCGGGTCTCGGGCTCATCTCCCTGGTACAGAGGCGCCCTCCCATGCACTCTGCCCGGCTGGAGTTAACGCCGGCATTCTTCCACCTTGAACGTTTCCAAATCCAGCCCAGGCTCCCTCCTCCTGAAAACTCTCCATCACAGGGTATTGCCACCTACCTCTCAATTCCCGAGGCCCTTGGTGTGGGTCCAAAGCACACACTCAGCAGATGTTGCCAAACAAATCCAGCAAACACACCCTGAGCCTTTCCTTTGGGCAGCGTCCATTACTGGGAGCTGGGCATACGTGGATGAATAAAACCCAGTCCCTTGTCTTGGTGAGCTCTGCATCCATGGGCAAAGACAGACAGGGCACCCCATGGCTATCTATATGCAGGTACATAGAATATGTGCTCAAAGGGAGCTAATGGGTGGCAGTGGGCAAATAGGGCCTGGGCAAGCAGGGGAAGGTGGAAGGAGGAGGTAAGGGCCAAAGGGCACTGACCACTGCCTAGCTCTGCAGAACTTGGAACAATTCTCTAGAGGGAAAAGAATGCTTCTGGATTAGTACATAAAGAGAGAGACTGCTGCTTACCTTCCATAAACCAAGTGGTGCAGGTATGATGTGATTTAATTTCATGTAAACTTCCTAATTACTCTGTAAATGAATAAAGCAGAGAGGAGGAATCTGAGGCTCAATGAGGTGGCATGCCCTGTCTACTGTTACCCTGCTAGTTAGCATCAGCGCCAGGACTGATGTCCAGGTCCATCTGAGTCCAAAGCCCGCGCTTATAGCCAGCGTGGGGATGTCTCCGCTCTTCCTTTTTCATTCTTAAGACCTGAGTCCCAAGACATTTTTTAGCCCAGCTTCTTAAGAGAGAGTGACCTTGGCAAGTCACTTAACCCATCTGGCCTTGCTCGTCCACCATGTCAAGTCAAGAGCTACGGCAGGCAGCCTCGAAAGAGCCCTCCAGCTCCAGGCTGCCTGGAGTTCAGGGTCAGCCCTTGATGAGCTCCTAATGGGAAGTGGGAATAGTAGGGAGAGAAACCCTCAGAAAAGACCATCGGATAGTTGTTTATTTAACTCAGGATTTCCCAGGCATCTCTTGCTTTCCTGCTATAGCCAAAGCACCAGATAGATGAGCCTTAGACCAGGAACCCATCGCCCCGGCCCGAGGTCCCTGGCACTGAGGGGCTCTCCGCCCAGTTCCAGGGCACTTCCAGCACTGTGAACAGCAGTCCATCTACGTGCTGGTGTCTTCTCCCAGACCGAGCTTTCCATGACGCCAGGATTTAGCAAGGACGTCATGCGATGCAGATGTTTTCACATGTTTGTTGAATTGAATTGAATCCAATTGAATCCAAAATCAAGTTAAATTAAACTATAATCAAATATTGTAGGAAAGAGAATGTTGGGCACTGTTAAGGGTGAAGAAATAAAGATGTCGCTATCCCATCTTCTCTGGAGAAGTTCACTGAATCTTAATTAAGATTGGGAGCCCACTCAGAGGTCCAGGACGCTATATGGGTAATTCCAGGCCATCAGAGCTAAGAGCCAAGTGACATGTCCGTCCAGTCAGAGCTAAAGGCCCTTGGAGAGGGAGAGCTGTGTGGCTTGGGTTAGTGTGGGCTGGCTTACCAGAGGAGGAGAGATAAGAGCTGGGCCTTGGGAGGGCAGGGAGAGGCATTTCCGATGGCGGGAACAGCATGGGCAAAAATATGGGCATGGGATTGTGCATGGCAGACTTATCAACAGGACAGCCTGGCTCAGGGAGAGGAATCAAGTATGGAAGGTGGCAAAAAATTGGATGTAGTCAGGCTGTGCAAGGTCTCTGATGTCCTGTTACAAAGTTCAGACTTTATCTTTAGGCAGCTGGGAGCCACTGAGTGTTGTTGAGCAAAGGAGTGGAGGAATGAAAGCAGAGTTTCAAGAAGGTGGCTCTGACAGAAATGGACAGGTAGGATTGGAGGGAGAGCCTGGGACAAGAAGACCGAAGAGGAGGTGGCTGTATCGGTCCAGGCAGCAATAAGTGAGGCCTGAAGGTGGAGGGTTGCTTGGAAGAGAATTTGGAGCCTGAAAGGAAAAAAAGAAATGGATGTGAAAGTATAATCTTGGAAATATGTAACTGGAGTGTCATTGGTACATAGCAGTCAGAACAGACACTGGCATAAACCACAGGGGGCTTCCAGGCTGGATTTGGGGTGGGGGCGCTTGGCAGAGGAAAAGATTCTGTGGCATGGAGAGCATGTAGTGGGGGGCAGTGAGAGGTGGGTTAGAGTTGATGCCAAAGTCTGTAGCCTGAGGAGTGGGTGCTATAGGGCAGTCAAGGGAGAAGCCGCTTTGGTCAAGAAGACACTTGGTATTGAGGATTCAGGGTTGGATTCAGTTAAACAATAATGTAACCATGGAGGCAAATGGAGGGGAGCAAGAGGCATGCTCCCAGAATAGGATACTTCAAGAAGGTGGGACAACTTCTGGATCATCACACTCATGGTGTGGGGAAGCACTTTCCAGCAGGCTTTGACTGTGCTTACGGAGGCTGTGTCTATTAGGATGTTTTGGCTGCAAGTAACAGACAACCCAACGCAAATGGATTCGAGCAGCAGCCGTTTAGTTATGCCGTTGACAGGCAGTCTGCAGGCCTGTCTTTCCAGGGTTAGTTTACCAGCTCAGCAACGTCAGGTGCTGGATCAGTAGCAAGGAAGTTCTCTTTGCTTTCCCCTCGTGGTCACGTTCGAGTTGCTGCAGTTCTGCATCCCATCCTCACAGGATGACTACCCAAACAGGAGGGAAGGAGGTGGGAACCAAAGGGATTTTTCTAAATGTGACTCATGCCTCTTATCAGGGAGGAAAATCTGACCCAGAACCTTCCGCAGACCATCCTATATAGCTCACTGGGCCCATGCCTACTATCCTAGATACACTGTCAAATGGCAATGGGATTGCCATTCCCATCTCACAGTGGATTGGCTCCTGCCAATCATGAGTCATCTCTTGGGATTGGCATGTTGCCACCCAAACAAAATCATGATTCTTTTTAGCATGCTTGAGGAAGAAAGTCAGTTACCTAATTTTACTGTAATTCTGGTAATGAACCACTCCAAAAGCTCAGTGGTTTAAAACAATAAGCATCAGTTTAGCACCCAAGTCTACAGGGTCAGCAATTTAGGCTGAGCTTGGATAGGCAGTTTTTCTGGTCTCAGCTGGCTCATTTACATACCTGGGAGTCAGCTGACTGTTGGTTGATCTAGGCTGGCCTTGGCTGGGATGGCAGGGGTAGCCTGGCTCTCTTCCACATGCCTCTCATCCTCCAGCAGGCTAGCCCAGTCATATTCTCATGAATGTGGCAGAGGTACAAGAGGGCAAAGCCAATGCAGAATTCCATTTCCAGTGTCTGCTTGCACCATACCTGCTAACATCCCCTTGGCCAAAACACAAGTTGAGCCCAAGGTCACCACCCATGGTTGGAGGTCACTACAAAGTTACGTGGCAAAGGGTGTGGATCTAAGGAGGGGTGAAAAATCAGTGTCATTGTTGCATTCTACCATTGTTGAGGACACAACCAACAGTTTTTGACCTATGAGCTTTGACCTTCCTAACCTAATCTGTGCACAAGAAAAAAATCATGTCAAGGGGGAAAGGAAGGCACTTAGAAAAACCTTGGGGTGGAGGAAAGAGTCTAAGTCTAGGAGCCAAAAGATTGGGTTTCTAATTTTAACTCCATTACTATCATGCTGCAAAATTTAGGAGCGTTACTTAACCTCTCTGGGCCTCAGTGTCTTTATCTGTAACACTGGAATGAAAGTCCCTGTTCTACATGCCTTCTAGGACTGGGGAGATGGTTAAATAGGGTAATGAATGCAGAAGTGCTTTGTAAGTGAAAAGCATGATTCCAACAACCATGATTCACTGCAGATATTTTGAGAGCGATTGATTAGGGAAGCAGCCAGGAAGGAAAGCTCATCTCAGGCAAACAAAGAGAGCTTAGTCCTCTGATGGGGTGGGCCGAGATGAGCCTCTGGTTTCCTTTGGGGATACGCTGATGGGAAGGAGGTCTGACATTTGCTGCTGGCGAATGTGGGTCACTGTGTGTTACATGGGGCAATGCACTTGGCTGACAAGAAGGCTCTGGTGGCCTCTGCTCCAGTGTCAAGCCTGTCCCTGTCCTCATGTCCTGGGTCCCCAAAGCCCACATGGCTGCTCATGCCATTCAAGAGTCTGAAAACTGAGCGGGTGGGAGAAAGTGTATACCCGGGGCCTCATGGGGTAACAGGTGTGAATGGACAGCCTCAATCAGCCAAATCAAGAATTTCTGGGATTAATTGGGGGAAGGCAGGCCTGGATGTGTATTTGGGGGTTGCTTGTGGCCCCTCCCTCCTCTGCTAAGGTCAATTGATATTCTCTTCCTCTTCCCCATCAAGTCTGGAATTGGGAGACACAGGGGCCCCTCTTTGATCCAGACCTCTCAAAGACCCCAACCCATGCACCTCTCTGAGACCTTCCAGTGCACTGGATGTCCCTGACAAAGCTGGTTTGGGAGCTCTTTGCAAGACTTAGGTTACAGAGATATATCTCTGTCCACCCAGCAGAGGGGAAAGATGGATGCCAATCAGATTGCTTTCCTGACATACGACCCTCAGGAATGAGAATGAGAGAGGCTGAACAGGCTGAGGCTGGTGAACCCAGAGAGCATTTTGGAAAAGGGGCATCCTCTTTGGGAAGGCTTCTGAAGTGGACTACCAGAGTGGGGAACTCTGTCCAGTTTGGGGGCACTGTCACTGTTGATGGCAAACTTTAATTCAACTCAAATTAGCTTAAGCAAAACAACAACACAACAAAAACAAAATGGTGGTGGTGGTTATTGGCTGCTCTAATTGGGAAGTTCTGGGGTGATTTTAGCTTCAGGTGCCATGTGATCCAGGGGCTCAAATGGGGATCGTCAGGACTTACTTTCTCTCTAGTTGTTTTCTCTGACTTCTGCCCAGTTGGAATCCTTCTCTGGTTCTATGTGGTGACCCCCAGACTTACATGCTCCCTGTTTAGAGTTTGAATGGAAAAAGGGTGTCTCTTACCAATTGCTCTAGCACGTTTCTGGGAATCCCTCTGATAGGACCAACTTGTGTCACATCTCCATCTCTGAACCAAAACCTATGCCTAAAGGGATGTGTGTGCTGATTGGCTGGGCTGAGGCCACATGCTTTGACCCTGCAGCTGGGGATGGACCTTCCTGAGTCACATGAACCAAGAGTGGATGAGGAGTTGTTTCCCACAGGAAAATCAGAGTGCTCCTAGTGGGGGAAGGCAGCAGGGCTGAGTGGACCATGCAGAGGACATCATCTGCAGCCCGGATGCAGACACTGAGTCCTGAGTATGGGCAGCGGGGCAAGCAGGGGGTACAGGGGTAGCCTGCTTGGGACTCAGGCCCTGTGCTGGCTCAGCCCCTCCTTCCAGTGAAGTGGGGGTAGAGAGAGCAACAACCGGACTTCCTCCAAGGTTATGCAGAAAGGAGTCAGCAAGAATGGACCTTGGACTAGGGACAGAAATGAACTTAATTAGACCCAAGCAAGCCATTTGTCTCCAGGAAGTGGCATTTGGTTTTCCCTGGAAGTCCCCAGATAAAGTGGTTTTGCAAAATGCCAAGATGGAGGATGAATTTTTCAGTGTGGGGAAAAAAAAAACAGTAAGTAAATTCAATTATGGAAATTTCTGTTAAGCTTTACCTAAGTTCCAGGCCCTGTGCTAGGGGCTGTGGAGACCCAGCACCTGAGAGCAAGGAGCTCGTGGAAGGACCAGAGGAGTGACATGAGGCCAGAGGAGGCCACTGAGCTCGCTGGGGGTGGGGGTCTGGGGAAGGGAGGTCTTGTCTGGGCAGAGCAGAAGAGGAAGATTTCCCAGAGGAGATGGTTGCATTAAGTCTGGAAGGATGGATGAGGTTTACCAGGCAGCCTACGCTGGGGGAGGAGGGACACACAAATACCACCTTGCCCAGTCCAGCCGTGGTACAGCTGAGCCCAGAGCCAGCCACGTGTGCCCTCATCCAGGCAATGGGTTTGCTGGGGATGTTAAGGGAGATCATGTCCCATGTCTCACAATGTTGGGGGGCTGGGGAGAAGAGGGGGTGGCCCCTGAATGAGGCTCCATAAATCCCCTTCCCCCATTCTTGAGTTTGAGGGTTGCAGGAGGTTGGCATGGTCAGTAGGATATGCTCTCTGCTTGTGCCTCTTTTTGAATCTTCATACATGTACACACACCTTTATCTACATAGATACACCCATGGGTATAAGCCCAGGTGCAAGCCCCATCCATATCAACATGCATATGCATGTAAATATGTTTATATGCACACACATCTGCTCTCAAAACAGTGTGTACGTGCAGGCATGTACACCTGTATGCACATGTCCTTGCCTGAGTGTGCTCAACCTGTCTGCACAGGTAGCAGTGTCCATGCAAGTGCACGCATCTCCATGGGCCCACATATCTGTGTCCAGGTGTCTGCAGACCTGCAGCCACGTGCGTGGGTGTGCAAGGGTCTGTGTGAATGCTACCTGCAGCTGTGCTGACCCGCGTGCACACACGTGTCTTTTGTGCCCTGCGGCCTCTCAGGGCTCATCCGGCTGCAGGAGCTCATCATGGCCCCATCGAGATACAACATCCGCCTGAAGATCCGCCAGCTCCCCATCGACTCTGACGATGCGCGGCCCCTGCTCAAGGAGATGAAGCGAGGCCGGGAATTCCGCATCATCTTTGACTGCAGCCACACCATGGCAGCCCAGATCCTCAAGCAGGTGCGTGCGCTGGGCAGAAGGAGGGGTGGGGTTCCTTCCACCGCTTCTCCCACCTTCCATTTCCCAGACCTAAGTTGGAACCCTGACTCTGGCTCTTTCTGGCTTTATGACCTCATGTGGTCACTTTGCCTCTTTGAGCCTCAGTTTCACCAGCAGCAAAATGGGCGCAGTGATCTTCCCACTCCGAGTTTGAGTGAGGATGTTGTTCCGTCCTGGCACATGCGGGGAGGGGGTGCTAGGAAACGTTAGTTTCCATCCCACCTCTGCAAGCAGGAGGCAGGGACTGCTGAGCGGCACCGGAAACCTCACAGGAGCAGAGCACCTGGGGAAGCACGCAGAGCCTCCGAGTCGGCAGCAGCCCCCAGAGTGCCTCACTGCTTCTTCCAGTGACTAATTCACCAGAGTCCGCGGCACTTGGTGCTACTTTCACTTTACTGGGAGCTGTATCAAGGTTCTCGCACCATCTGCTCAGCTCTGCAGCGACTGTGGGGGAGGAGAGAGGCTCTCACTCCTGAGTGGGTCTCCGTTCCCGGTCACAGCCCAGCGTGGCATGCTGGGGACCAGAGCCAAGCTCTGCCAGCCACCTAAGAAACAAACAGCAAAATCGCCCACAACCCCATCCGAGGGTGTTGCAGCTGAAGCCAAAAACACTCTGATTTGAGCCAGTGCTTTGTGCAAAAGGCACTCATGTGGTCCCAGGGAGCGTGCCTGGAGTTTAGGAAAGGCATTCTGTGGGGCTTTGACGCGTGAACCCAGCCAGACCAGGTGGCAGGTGGGGGTGCAGGGGAGAGGTCCCAAGCAGAGGACAGGGGCATTTTCAAAGCTTCCAGGGGCTCGAGTCCCACCCTCCAGTTGGGACCAGCAAGGGAAGCCTCTGTCCTCCCCCAAAGGAGATCCTTTGCATAGTGGTTCAGCAGTTTGAATCCTTCTTCTGCCCTTGTGTGCCGTGCGCCCTAGAGCAAGAGGCCCCACTGCTCAGAGGCAGCGACCTCCTCTCCAGGTGGCAAACAAACCCTACCTGCTGAGGCCATGGTGACCTTCGCTGAGCTGGGTTTACCCCGGCGCCAGGCACACAGTCGGCACTGGGTGCAGGGCAGCTGTAAAATGAGTGTCGAGGAGACTCACGCTTCCCAGAAGTCCTTCACCCTCTTTCTCCTGCCCAGCTGGACCCTAAGCTCCTGTCACTTCCCAGCAGGGGTAACAGTAATACAATCACCTCTTGGTTTGTTGAGGAGTCACTCTGTGCCTCACATGGAGCTCCACAGTTATTACCACCCTGGGAAGTAGGGACGAGTATCGTGTCCAGTTTAGAGGTGGGGAAACTGAGGCTAAAGGGGAAGATAACGGGCCAAGGTCATCTAGGGAGGGAGCAGGTGGAGTAGGAATTTACCACCCTGGGTCTGTCTAACTTAAAACATCTAGGATTAAACCAAGAAGATTCTGTGGCCAATGAAATGAAGTTAAACATGTCTGCTGAGTGCAGGACTTCTCCGAGCCTTTAACGTGCTGCTGTGCCTCATGAATCACCAGGAGGGACAGAGAATGTGCAGCATTTTCAAAGTGTACTTGACCCAGTGACATTTGTCCCCCCCAGAGCACTCTGCGGGCCTAGCATTCTGAGGAGCTCTGTAGAAAATGCATTATGGTCATTATTATTGTTATAGATTGCGGGCTTCTAATAAAATACATAAAAAATATATAATGTAGACTTCACAGTGGTAGATAATGACAATTCCACAGCAGCCCTGAGGCCTGCTTTCAGCCGGGACCAGGGAAGCAGCAGGCTGTCTCACCTTCCCGGGGAGCTCAGGCTGAGCACAGACCTTTCCTCCGTGGGCCTGGCTGGACTGGGGTGCTGGCGAGGGGGTGCCCCCCACGCCTCTCTCTGGAGCCAGGATGCGAACTCAGCCAAGTCGAGTCCAGGGCACGTGAGAAAGCAGTCAGGGCTGATTCTATATCAGCCTTCCTGCAAGTGTAGCAGGCGCAGATATGCCTATTTAAAAAGGCAGACACCTGAGCCCAGCTCCCCTGCTGAATTTGAAATCTTTGGAGGGTATGGCCCAGGAATCTGCCTGTTCATCTGTCCCAGGTGATTTGGCTGCACACTCCAGCATGAAATCTGCTGCCGTCTTCAAGCCAGCCATTGTCACTCTTCAGAGGTGGCTCCAAGAGTCCAGATCCTACTCACCACCAGTTCCTGGGGCGGGGAGGGGCGGGGAGGCTCAGGTGTCCCTTGCAGGCTGCTAACGCTCTGCTCTCCTGCAGGCCATGGCCATGGGCATGATGACCGAGTACTACCACTTCATCTTCACCACCCTGGTAACGTTTCTCTGGGCCCTGGCTTGGGCGGGGTGAGGGTGGGGGCTCCTGCTGAGCAAGGTTGGCATGACTGGGCCCGGGCTAGCCAAGAGACGTTTCAGGCTGGACTTGCTTCCTAAGGCTGTAGGCATGACCCCAGGGAAGGGCACAAAGATGTCCTTGTGGCCCACCCATTTTTGAGAAGCAACCTCACCTGTGGGCTTGGACCTGGAGCCACTGTGAGCACAGGCTCCTCTGCTTACTGGCCCTGTGACCTTGGGTAAGTCATTTAACCTCGCTGCCATGGTTTCTTCTTCTGTAAAATGGGGATGATAAGGGCCCCTGCCTCCTAGGATTGTTGGGAAGACTAGCTGAGTTAATAAAGTAAAATGCTGAGAACAATGCCGAGGATGTACCGAGAGCTGTATTAGTAATAATACACTCTTAGCCCATGCCTCCTCACTCATGTCTCAGGCTTCATGCGACAACGGGAACTGCCACTAAGGATTCCTGCACATTCATGCTGAAGTCTGCCCACTCGCTGTCAGCCGGGCCAGCCCACCTGCAGGCTCCCGATGAGTCCTGTCCAAACTCCAAGTACATTTAGGGCCATTTAAATCCATTAGGATAATTAGTGGTAGCCTGAGATCAGCAGAATAAAGAGATCCCTGTGCCAAAGGGGAACCAGCATCCAGCGGCCCTGCCTTGGAGCCAGACGCCATCGGACCTTACTGGACCCTGGCTGGAGCATCCTTGCTGAAATAAGCCTCCTGCAAGCTTTGTGTCGGCCCTGCTGCTGCAACCTCAGGCCTTTAACCAGATTCATCTGTTCATCCGGCACCCGGTTAATATTTTGTGCTAAACTGACTCTCATGAGATGACCAGGACTGAGACCCTGCCCTCGAGGAGCTTCCAGCCTGCCTGGTCTTTATCTCTAGGTCTAGTTCTGATTCAGCAGCCTTTGTGCCATCACAGGCCTGGACAGATGACCACGGAGCACTGCAGAAGGAGACTCCAGTTACTGTGGGGCTGGAGGCAAGCTTTATAGGAAGGCAAAGGTCTGAACAGGGCCTTGCGGGACCAGTAGGAGTTCACCAAGGAAAAAGAAAGGAATGGTTTTCCCCACAGCAGGGACAACAAAAGCAGAGGCCGAGAGGCAGGTTAGCTCTTCAGCGGGGCACTGGAGATGGCTGGCCCCGGCTTGCTAGAGCCGATCACACTCGTCTCCTCCCAAGTCCACGTTCAGTGCGTCACATCAGTACTTGAAATTGACCGTGGTGGAGGTATTTATATCACAAAAGTTGGAAATGCTGAAAACAAGGGTCCTCCCCACAGAGAGCTGATTATTAAACTTTTCCCCGCACCCCCTGCTTGTTACCCTCCCTATACCCCCACCCACTGTGCCCTGTGCCACAGCAGTGCTCAGGGGCTACCTGCACCCACTCCTTATCCAGGGCCCAGACTTGGGGACCTGCCAGGAGCCGTGGAGGGAGACAGGGATACTGGGAGCCGGTGACAGAGGCGAGGCATCTCCTTCTGGAGTTCTGCCCACCCAAGCTGGCTTCTCCCTGCCATGCTGCATCCTGGGAAGTCACTGGAGGCTGTGCGGTGAGGCTGCCAGATTCCACTATTCCACCAGGCCCCTGTTCAGAGCTCGGAGCAGGACAGAGGAGCGAGGCTGGGAGTGGTGGGTGGAGCACCTTCCAGGGACTCAGGGCCCTCTCCCCATAGCATGGCAGCCCCCATGTCATCCTGGGCTCCTAGGGTGCTGAGGCCAACCACCAGGCCCCGAGAGCTTCCACCTGGCTGTGTGTCCTCAGTAGCTTAGGAGATTTTTCTCAGACTTCTGTCCTGCTGGCTCACCTCCACAAGTCCACACCACTCTGGGTTGCTGTTACAAAGCCCTGGAGTCCTTGATAGGAGGAGATGGGTGGGAACATCAGGGCACTGCAGGAGCAGGCAGACCTCCAGGATGTGGTGGGTGAGCCTGGGGCAGCCTGTCTTCCCATAGGCCATGCCCACCCATCTTCCAGCACAGTGGGAAGAGAGCAGGCCTCACTGGCAGACAGGTAAGGATGGGGGTCCCTGCTCTGCTCCCCTCTTAGCTGTGCACCTGGACAAGTCACTTAAGCTCTCTGGGCCTCAGTTTCCTCATCTTTAAGATGGGAATAACTGTGTTGTGCTCATTGTGGGCCTCATTGTGAGCCAGTGACGGAGGCGAGGCACCTCGCCTCATTTGGCCCCTCTTGGTTGTAAGGAGCAGAACTCACT
The DNA here is from genome assembly GCA_029593785.1 of Cabassous unicinctus. Classification (NCBI taxonomy): domain Eukaryota; kingdom Metazoa; phylum Chordata; class Mammalia; order Cingulata; family Chlamyphoridae; genus Cabassous; species Cabassous unicinctus. The sequence goes on from JAQZBX010024200.1 coordinate 25,084, forward strand.
TGAGTCACCTCAAATCGTTAGGGAGGTCTGGGATGAACCACCAGGCCACAGGGCAGACATGGGGGTGGTTTCAGATCCAACGTGGCTCTGGGCATCTCAAGGATTACGGGTCTAACCCTCTGCACTCACGCGACTCAGCCACGTCCATGGCTACGCTCACTACCCGTCGCTCCCTCCCCTGCTCGTGGTCTCTGCCCTCGTCAGCTCTGTTCCCTAGAGACTTCCTCGCATCACGGCTGCCCTGGGCTCACCACACTCCACCAGCTTCCTCTCCCTGCCACTTGTCACTTCCCCCCTTTCTCTGAGCATCACCCACTTTCCCCAGGTTTAATTGGTGACTGGCCAAGCACCAGTCAGTGTTTCCCAACAGAAGCACTGCCGGCATTTGGGGCTGGAGAAGTCATTTTTCCAGAACGTCCTGCCCACCATTGGATGTTTAGCATCGCTGGTTCCCACTCACTAATTTCCAGCCTTGGTGATGAATAAATAAATGCCACCCTACGTTTCCAAATGCCCCTGGAGAGGGGCCTGGATTGTGGAAACCTCCCTTGTTGGCTAAGGCCTGGCAGCGGGGAGAGGGTAGAAGGGTGCACAGAATACACGCCATGGCCACGGAGCAGAGGGCTCGCCTTGGGGCTAAGGAGGCTCCTCCAGACCTGGATGTGGTCAGGGCAGGAACAGCTTCCAACACATGGGACTCACCCACTCTGCTCAACAAGGGGCTGGGATTAAACCCTCTCTGGGCTCAGTCCCAGCTCCAATAGTCCCTCAAAAGCTTCTCCATTCCGACTCCAACTCTCAGTGCAACACCAAAGAGAGCAGCCTTTCGAGGAGCTGGGGGAGCAGCAGGGCCTGTCGCCATGGACCCCCGGCCCTGCAGCCTCAGTGCCCACCACACTAATGCTCACCTGGGTTCAAGGCGGGGGTCCTAGAGGGAGGCAAGGGGCAGGACCCTAGCCCCTCAGGGCCCTCCTCTAGCCCCAAGCAGCAGCAATTTCTCTTACCTTTCTCATCATTTCCTTAGTTCAATCACTCATTCATTATCCAACAGCCATATATTAATTATCTCCAAAGTCCTGGGCACTGAGCCAGGCACTTGGATGGGAGGAGGTGTACAAAGATGGATCTGACATAAAGCTCACAAGCTGGTCAAAGTCAGGGACTGTGTCCCACTCATCTCTCTATCTCCAATGCCCAGAGAGTGCCTAGCACACAGTAGCTGCTCAGTAAATGCTTGAATGACTGACTGACTGCAATACAAGGTAGAAAGTAATCAGTGAAATTATTAACATCGTCATCGAGATTCTTCCACTTCCTTGGGCAAGTTGCTTAATCTCTCTGTGTCTCATTCCCCCCGTTGATAAAATGGTGATAACAAAACCACCACAAAGACCGTCGTTATGAATATTCAGTGTGGTTATATTGGTACGGTATTTAGAGCAAGGCTTGGCGTCTAGTGAGTGCAATGTAAGTATTAACTAAATTAAGCAAATAACTCCTGTTTATGTGTTCTGTGTGCTCGGTCTACCCCAGCTCATTCAAAATTCAGAACAACTCTCCCCCTGAGGAAGGTGTGACTCTCCCAGTTTTACAGAAAATTGGAACCGAGGCTCGGAGAAGTCACCCAGCATGAAAGGGGCAGAGCCAGGATTTTTACCAGCTGGGAGCCATCCAGCTCCAAGGAGCCCTCTGCTGAAAGCTGTCATGCTGAGAACCTGCAGAAAGCGTTCCCTGGCCTTATCTGGCCAGCTCGGATTCTGTGCTCGGCTGTGACCGCCCAGGCATGGTGATTGACACTAATGGGGAAGCCCAGCCTCCACAAATCCCAGCAGCGCCCCACTTAACAGGTTCCAAAGCCCGCTCTCTGCATTCGCTGATTTCCCTCTTCACTCCTTTGAGGCCAGTAGAGCAGAGTTTATGCTCCCCGTTGACTAATGGGGAAACTTGAGATCAGGGAGGTTAAGTGACTTGCCCAAAGTCTCACAGCAAATCAGCAGTCCTTGGCTCCTGACTCCCGGTCCTGCCTGTGGCTGTTCCAGCCCCTTGCCCTTCCTCCTCCCCTTTCCTCTCTGATAGCCAGGGAGAGTGAACCCTTCCAGGTACAGCTGCTGTAATACAGTTTTGCAGTCTGGTAGACCTGTGGGGGGGGAGGAGGGAGAGAAGGGGTCTACCAGGGTATCTCCCAGCCACCCCCCTATATGCCATGGCATTATCCATGCTCCCCAGGGCCTCTTCCCCACCCCGTATCCTGCTTCCTTTGGCTTAGGACTCTAGTCTCGTGATTCCATCTCTCCTGCCTCTCCGTGCCCATTGGTCAGCCATGGCTCTGTTTATCTGGGAGGGCAATGGCATTTATCTCCTTCCCTTTAGGAAACCCATATCACCAGTTCCTCCCCTCTAAAAAAATCTCCAAACTTGCCTCTCCCACGCAGAAGACATTTTAATTACTCCAGCTGCCATTATCTGTTCCAGCCAGCTTTGAGCCATTCCCAGATAACCCCACGTTAATCAGCCCCAGCTGAGCCCCTGGTACATGTCATGTGTAGGTAAAAGCCTGGAGGTGAAAAAAGAATTATAATAAATTAATAGATAAGCAATCACAATTAATGCCACTTCCCAGCAATAACAGTTATATCATGGGAAAGATATTTTCATCTGTCATTCCTTAAGGCGATGTTTTCCGAGCTTCAGCTTATACCCAGTCAGACCCATGGGGTGTTAATGAATTAGTCTATTATGTTATGCTGAATGTTTCTAAAAGGTCCCTCGTCGATACTGAATTCAGTGTGTCAACATTTGGCGTCGAGAACTGCAACTTTTCGCCAAGCAGCGAGGTTGTGCACAGTTCACTGTGCATGGCACTTGGGGGTCTCGACCCAGAACAGATTGGACAAAGAATTGGAGCTGGACAAAGAGGCCTCTTCACCAGCTACCCCGTTCTCATTGCCCTCGTGTCACGGGGATGGGGGCATTCTGCGCCCCAAGCCCTGTAGCACTTTGCAGCCAAGCCCAGGCTCAAGGATGGCCGGGAGGGCGGGTAACCACCAGCAGTGCCACCCCGTCATGCCGCTCCCAGGCTGGGATTGGCAACGGCCACTGTGGAAGGTTCACCAGACCAAATGCCGTGTCTGGCGATTGGAAGAGCTGGTGCCACCAGCATCCCGTCCCCCACCAAAGCCAAAGTCTCCACCCTTCACACTGCCAGGTTTACCTCTGGTCCAAGTAGGGCAAACCGAGTCACAGAGGCCCTAGGCAGGCCAATGCTTTGGCCTCTTTCAGGTCTTAGATGTCAGGTCAACTTTTATTTGGAGAAGAGTCTGAGTCCTGTGCAGGGAAGAGGGAGGAGGGTGACCCTGAGGCAGTTCAGTCCTGGCCCCGAGCTTGCACACTTCACTCTACAAACGAATCCCTCTAGCTCCTCAGAACTGCCTCCTTTGAAGGCAGTCTGGGGATGACCTGTTGTTCCTGTAGCAGTTCCCTTGGGTGTCTCATCCTCTGCCCCAGGCAGCTTACCAAGTCCTTCCTAGCTTCCAGCCCTGTAGAGAGGAGGATGTGAAACACTAGTCTCTCCATTCCAGGCTCTTGGCAGCAATGTTTAGGGGCCCCAGGGAGCTACTATGCTAGCTGACCTCTCATTCCAATCTGGGTGATGGGAGTATTTGGCTCAGGGAGACAGACACAGACAGTTGTCCCCCAGAGGGGTCAAAGCCCAGAGGTCCCAGGGACATTGCAGAAACATTGCTATGGACACATCCTGTTATGCCTGTGAAGAGGAGTCCAGGAAGGCTTCCTGGAAGAGGTGATGCTTGAGCTGAACTGTAGAGATTAGCCTAGCCAACAGGGGTTGAGGATGCAAGAAGAACATGCACAGAGATGCAGGGCACAGGGAAGGGAAGCTGCATGAAGGGGGCAGCAAGGAATGGAGAGGGGGACTAGCGTAGTTGGGTGTTCCTAGAGCGAAAAAATGGGAAGGCTTGGGAAAGAAAGTGAGGCTGGAGGGGTGGACACCTTTGTAAACTATACCAAGGAATTTGGGCTTTATTCTGAGAAGGCAATAAGGAGCCGTGCAAAGATTTTGCACAGGTTGGCTTTACCCCTCAGAAGGTTCCCTCTGGTTCCTGTGGGAAGGGTGAGAACCATGCCCAGTGGACATAAGCTGGGGGCTGGGTGGTCAGAGGCTGGGGGGGGGGTAGGAGCGCACATCGTCATCGGGGAGGGAGGGCTCTGAGGCCACACTGCCTGGGTCTGCCTCCATTGCTCCCCAACTCGTGAGCAATCCTGAGCAAAAGACCTAACCTCTCTGTGACTCAGTTTCCACCTCTGTAAAATGGGGTGATAATCACATCCTCCTTAGAAGAGTGCAATGGGAATCAAATGAGTTAATACATATAGGACACTTAGAATAGAGCCTGCCCTTCTAAGGGTTATATGTCATCATCATTGTTTTTCTATTGCCCAGAAGGTGCAGGCAGGAAGGACCCGGCCCTGCCTGCCGGCCTCCCACACCAGTAATCCAGGAAGGACCCCTGTATTCAGCAGCTGCGGGAGAAGGCAGGGTGGTCCAAGTGCAGCTCTTAGCCCATTTCCTGCTCCTGACGACCCGCCGTAGTAGGTGGTCTCACCCTCCCCATTTTGCCGATGGGCGACTGAGGTAAGGGAGCAGGTGAGCCATGCACCCAGGTGGTCTGGCCTCACGGTCCCTGTGACCTCACTGCCTCACACTGCCTCCGTGGGCCACCCTCAGGCAGGAGCAGCGGCAAGAGGGGCCCCTGCGGGGTGTTTGTCCTCTGCCCCCGCCCTCCTCGCTGCCCCTCACTGGTTCGTACAGGTATCCTGGTCTAAGCTTCCCAGGCAGGAGTTTAGATCAGTGGCTTCTCAAAATGCAGAATCTTTCTGAATCAGAATATCTAGCTAGATGTGGTCCACACTTTCAAAAAAAGCAAAGCTCCAAAGACAATTTTGATGAGAGTCTTGTATTGACAACCAGTAGGGACGTGGATTACGGGGTTCTGAATAAAACAAACAGTGGTGTGCTGGTAAATGTTTCAGAGCCTTTAACAACCCGCTCTCTAAGGGGAATAAAAGCCTGATTTGTAGCATTTGCCAATTTCCATGGTGTAAACACTCCCACCATGGCCAATATCCAGCTACCAGCATAATGTTGCTGAATGTGGAGTTGAGAAGAGATGCTAACAATCCGCTCACTCCAGCCAGCTCCGGCCAGCTGCAACACAACGTC
>JAQZBX010024201.1:0-30438 GCA_029593785.1 Cabassous unicinctus
ATTCTTTTATTTTTTTGTCTTGACTTTTAAAGTCAGATAAAATAGTATTTATTTACTCATTCAAAAATATTTACTGAGTGCCATCTAAGCAACAAGCACTATGCTAAGTGCTTATAGTTCAGTGTGTAGAGGGTTCTGACAAAGAACAGTGAACAAACAAATGAGTCAAATGATTGTGCATTGTGGTAAGGGCTATAAAAGAAACAATCATGACTAAGATGCAATATAATAGGAAGGGTCCACATTAGTAGTCAGTAAAGCTTTCTCTGAGAGGGTGGCATTTAAATCAGACTACAGTGGTCAGGCAAACTATGGCCTATGGGAGAAATTCAGCCCACTATCTGTTTTTGTGAATAAAGTTTTATTGAAACACAGCCATGCCAATATGCATTGTATTTACATATTGTCTATGGCTGCTTTTGAGCTATAACAGCAGAATTGAGTAGTTATGAAAGACTAAAAGGCCTGCAAAGTTGAAAATATTTACTATCTGGCCCTTTATAGAAAAAGTTTGCTGACCCTGGTAGAAAATGCCTTCTACACAAAGAGTGGAGAAAATACTTTCCCTGCAGAGGGAATCATGGGGCAAAGATACCAGAGTGGGAAAAAAAACATGACTTATTATATAAACTGAAAGAAAGCCTTGCAGGAAAAGATGAGGTGATAGGGAACAGTGGGAGCCCCTCTTGCTGAGCCTTCTGGGTTGCAGTGAGAAGCTTGGATTTTATTTCTCACCATTAAGAGCAGCCATTGGAGTTTTACAAGAGGATCGACATGGTCTGATTTACCTTGTTCAGGATTTTATATCTAATCTTATAGAGTACTTACAGTAAGCACAGTTGTAAGCCATTCACATGCATTTATTTATTTAATTCTCACACATTATGAGGTAAATACTGTTATTATCCCTATTTTACATTTCTTTGTCATGTAACTTACTCAAAGTGGTACACTTGTAAATGGTAGAGGCAAGATTTAACTCAAAACTTTCTTGATCCGAAGTCTATGCTGTACTGGTCAGTACAGCTTAGCTTTGGCTGTATTGTGGAGCATGAGTGATACATGTGACTTGTGAGTGATACATGTGACTTGTGAGGATGGGGTGCAGGGACCATGGGCAGAGGCAGTTGGAAATGACTACATTCGTAGACTGATAATAGTAAAGTTGTAGTAAACGTTGGTGGCCTGAAATATGGGGCTGACCACTGAGGTGAAAAATAAATGAATGAATAAGAGGGAGAAGGGTTTCAAGAAAGAAGTAGTCACTCATATTCAGTACTAACTAGCAGTGAAGTTGTAGGTGGTTTGAAAAATGTATCCTAGATTTTTCAGCCCGGAGACTACTTTTCAGAAACCATAAATGGTGCCACAAATGAATAAGGACAATTGTATTTAACATTATAATTCTGTTTCTCCAGAAGGGTATTATGAATATGACTAAACTATGGCAGAAGACTCTTATTTCCCTCTGAACCCTTATTTGATTTTTTTTTTCTTTACAATCTAGCAAAATTGCCAGTTACAATAATATATTGTATTTCTCAGTTAAAACTTTTGAGAGGATTAATTATACATAACAATGTCTTCATTTTTATATTTAATTAATTATAGTTCTCTTTTTACTAATAAAAGATCTGCCAAGTAATACATTATTACATAAAATTGTAATTTTCGTTCTTGGAACTAGGTGATTTGCTTTCATTTGTAGGTCAAATAAACCACTTTGATAGCAATGCAGATAAAGTATAATAGGTAATATAAAGATGTTTTCTTAAATATCGGTTGCTTGTCATAGTAATATATTGAGTTAGAATAAACAAAGAAGAATTGAATATGATGAGTTATTAGCTATCTTGGATGAAGTACAAGGAGTTGCAGTAATCTATTTAGGAACTAACTAACTCCAAAAATGCTAATATTAATGAGGTCAAAAAAAAGAAAAAGTGATATTGGAACAATTTTTAGACTAGAGAGCATAAATGAGAAAAATCAAGTCACTTTTCTTTCAAGAGTTTGTGTGCCATCTCATCATTGTAAAGAGAGATAGCGCAGCGCAATACAATTATTCAACATCACAAGTGTGAATTTAATTACAGAGTGAGGGAAAATCTCTCCAGAGGTAAAGAGGCAATCATACTTGAGAGATGAGCCTTAAAAATAAAAATACCTGCTACTCAATTTTGGCTTCCTTGTCCTTTTTCCACTTCTAGATATACAGGACTATAAAATTATATATCTATTTTTAAATATTCATTACTAGTTATGTAGGTTTTTTATTTTATACTTTGCTATAAAATAAACCAGAGAAATAGGAAAATATAAAGGAATGTTATAATATTTGTTGTTTGAAGATTAATAAGTTAGTACACAAAATGCATGATTTAAATTTAGAATTTAATACAGTGTATAATGTTCTACTTTTATATTTACATACAAGTAATGTTGAATGTACTCAAATTTAGAAGATGTTATTCTACACATTGTGTTTAATTGTATATTTTGCATTTTAATTCACTGTTATAATTCTAAGTCCTACAAATGTCTGTCATATACTAAGACAAAAAAGGTTAAATTGTTTTTTGGGAAGAAATATTTAAATTGTTTTTGTAATTGTAAAAATAATAAAAGGATGACACTTTTATTTTCAAATAGGTGCTTCATATTAATATTACTAATGTTAAATTTTAGGCTATCATTTAGATGAGCAATTCTACTTAAAGATTTTGTGCAATTATTTTGAGTTGCGTTGAGTTTAACAACAGGATAAAGTTATAATAAAATAATACACCTTGAATAAAAATGGTCATGTTTCTTTTGTCTAAGCATATATATATTCACACACACAGGTATATACACTCATGCACATGCACACACAATCTCACATGCACACACAGATTCATTTATAAATGACAACCTCACCAATAGCTGCATAACCAAAAGAGTAAAAAGAAAGACAAAAATAAAATAGGACAAAGAATAAAATGGTGGAAGTAAATAATGCAGTTACAGTAACATCATTGAATGTGAATGAATTAAACTCCCCAATCAAAAGATATAAGCTGACAGAATGGATAAAAAAACATGAGGCATCTATATGCTGCTTGCAAGAGACTCACCTTAGACCCAGGACAAACCGACTGAAAGTGAAAGGTTGGAAAAAGATATTCCATGCAAATAGTGACCAAAAAAGAGCAGGGGTAGCTATACTAATATCGGACAAAACAGACTTTAAATGCAAAAAGTTATAAAGACACAGAAGGCCATTATATTAATAAAAGGGACAATCCACCAGGAAGGAGTAACAGCTATAAATATCTATGCATCTAACCAGGGTGCCCCAAAATACATGAGGCAAACTCTGGCAAAACTGAAGGGAGAAATAGACATCTCTACAATAATCATTGGAGACTTCAACACCCCACTTACATCATTAGATAGAACAACTAGACAGAAGATCAACAAGGAAACAGAGAACTTGAGCAATATAATAAACAAGTTATACCTAGCAGACATAAGCAGAACATTGCATCCAAACTCAGCAAGTGCCCATGGATCTTTCTCCAGAATAGACCACGTGTTAAGTCACAATGCAGCTCTCAATAAATATAAAACGATTGAAATTATACGTAAATAAAAAAAATTTTTTTAAAGAAAATAAGAATCTAAAGTTATTTCTTCAAATAAGCACATTCATAAAAACTCTACTTCAAAATAACACTGACACCGTATTTGGAAAGATTATACAGTCTTTTTAAAATTCTTTATCTGTATTTTGGAAACATCAAAGATTTCATACATCATGCCTCCTTATCTGAAGCCACTTGTGAGTACTGAATTCACTTTAAAAAAGAGTCTTAAGAGAAGGAGACAGCACAAATCCTTCTAAACAGCCATAAAGTGATCAGTTGAAAGTAAATTATGAACAGGAAAACATTTTTTTCCCACACAAATCATATATACATAAAAGTGAAATTAATGATCTGAGATTTATTCTACTACCTCAAATTGATGAGTGAATTGGACTTAGAAATATAGCTTATTGTAGCATCAATGTTTTACAAATTGACCTTAAAGTAATTTGGCTTAATTTATATATATATTATAAACACACACATATATGGTTTTAGAAAAGCTGAAGCTATGGAATTGCATTCTTTTGCCATATAATATTACCAAAGTATAATTTAAAAATGTCAAAAATTTTCCCAAATGTGTCAAATAATTTTGACAATTTCTTGACTGGAAAATACTCTCACTATCCAAAATCTTATCCTGGTTTTATAGCTTTGATGAAATAATATTCTTTTTCTTCTTTCATTTTAGAGATGATTAATATTTGATACTATTGTGGGTTTACTTTTTGAATCTATGGAAGAGTTTGATAATTTTTGATTATCAAACTCCTTATCTTTTTAAAATTCTACATTACTTCAAATTTTTCTTTCTTTTATTTTTTTATGGGCAAATGAATTTCTCATTTTTACCATTCTCATTTTGTTTCTTGAGTTATTGTGTTTTTATTTTATTTTATTTTTACTGTTAAACAATAACTTACCCCAATATTTTAATTTATGCTATAGTTTTGTCCTCTCAATAACCCTTTAATCATTGTACTGTTGTGTTATACTCTTTAAAAAAAATTTTTTCCATTTGATTACACACTAGTGACTTTTGAATACTTATATGAGAAACTGCTATGGACTAATTACTTATTAAAAGAAACTGAAAATTCCATAGCATAAAGTTGGCTTGAAGCATGACAGGTATCAGAACTGTAGTGACTATATTTCTATTTTCTTCTATCTCAAAGTCATCTTGGGTATCTTAGAAACTCAAAGCAATGATTTTTCCCATTTTTTTTTTCAAGTGTAGGCAGCATTTTGTTTCACTTCTGAGAAGTTCTGGTAGTGGTGGGTTGAATATCAAAATTTTTATGGCATGGTTTATAAATTTCTTGAGGGTTCTTTCCTATTTCCTTCCTGAACAGGCAAATTCATAATAATGATAGGTAGATTGGTAGTTGTCAGGGACTGCAGGAAGGAGAGAATGTTGAGTGATTGCTAAAGGTTATGTGGTTTCTTTTGGGGAGTGATGATAATGTTCTAAAATTGATTGTGGTGATGGTTGCACAATTCTGAATATACTAAAAACCATTGACTTATGTATTTAAAATGGGTGAGTTTTATGGTATGTGAATTATATCTCAACAAAGCTGTTAATAAAAATTATCTGCTAACACTATACTCAAAAAATGTTTCCAGAAAAAGGGATATGATGCCTGGGATTTGCTTCAAAATAATCCATTAATGGGGGCTGGGATGTGGGTGAAACATGATTGGTATGGGTTTGATAATTGTTGAAAACTGAGATATGGATTTAAGGGGTTTCATTATATTATTTTTTCTACTTTTCTATATATTTTATGTTTTCCCTAATAAACATTAACATTGTGTATACGTATTTATTTCAGGACCTTCAATTCTGGGATAGTTATTATTAGGTTATAACCACAAGATTCGGAAATAGTACAGGCTAATATCCTGGCCTGCAGAGGCAGTCTGCATGCTTTACATCATGGCTTTGTTGTGTGACCTTGGGCAAGCCATTTAACTTCTTCATGCCTCACTTTCCTCATCTATCAAATGGTAGTGCTTAGGATTCTGCCTGGTACTTTGTAAACATTATATAAAGTCACCTCTTCATTAAAAAAAAGGAGGAAGGGAGAAAGAAAAACCTTGACAAATTGAGAATACCTGTTGGCAAAAAAGAATTCTGAATCTGATGAGCAGTTTGAAGGCACAAGGTCTGGATGTTATTTCCACCACACTCATTTTAGTGAAGCAAGAAGAGGTCAAAACTCATGATCATCATAGGTTAAAAGGCCATCTCCTTTCAACAGTGAACCTTTTGCTGCATTAGTGAGCAGAGAAATAAACCTTCAGCTACAAGTACAGAAAGTGTTGCCACATTATAAAATCAACGGTATTTACGACCTCAGCATTACTGCCAAAGCAAAGCATCACACTGTTTTAGATCATCACACTGTTTATGCTGAGCCAGGGGGCTTGCACTGACCACTCTACTTCTCTATGAGAAATTTTGCTTTGTCCTTAAAATCCTGAGCAGCACAGAAAAAATACTTTGTAAACTGGGCATCTGCTTAGCTTATATTGGGTACAATATTAACTGCAGCCTTATGACAGAAATTCCTCATATTAATTTACTATCCTTACTTATTTGTCTTCATTTCAATGCTACAAATTCAAAGTCATATGTTAATTAAAAAAAAAAATCAAATGGCACCAGAAAATGTTTCATAATAACTAGAAGGAATGTAGAACTTCCCACATCTCAGGCTCACTCACAGTGTCAATTAAAATAACACTTTCAGCTCTTTCATCAGGTTATCTCCCTCCATATCTCTAAAAATGTATGTTTACTGATGTTTTTTCATTTACTAAGTTTAGGCATTATCTGTTGACTTTGTTAAGAAAGAGGAGGCTTGGCTTGCTCTTAAATAATTTCATCCACCAAAACTATATATATATATATATATATATAAATCCATGTTTTTTTATTTTAACAATGTCAATGGTTATAATTGCAGAGAAAGAAATTTATTTACAATATATATTTATATTCAGATTTTTAAAATTTTCTATTTTCTTTTCTCTTTATCTTATAGTCTTTTAAACCACTATCAAACCCTCAGCTCTACCCTTGTCAGTTAGTTTATCCACATACCAATCTTTTTTCCCCAACCACCCTTTTTCCTCGAGCTTTCCATACTACCGGTCTCATGTGCCCTATTGACCTATGGGTTTAACTATAGAGCTTTCACAATAAAAGCTGCCTTCACTTTTCTCCTACAGTTGTCGCATTTCCTTGGACCCCTTTTTCTGTTTACTCATCTCCTTGCTAAGGTTCATTCCTAAGTGTGTCATAGAGAGTCACTGGGGTGGGAGATGATTTTTATATCTTTATCTTTGTATCTCTAAATCTCTAAATCTCTGTATCTCTGTATCTCTATAATCTCTATCTCTATCTCTATCTCTAATAGATATCTATATTTATACATATATCTATAGCTATATGATCAAGGAAGCTTCTCTTAAAGAGGAAATCTTGAAGTTGAGACTTGAGCCATACAAAGATGTAGGAAGAGGGATCTGTTATACAAAAAGCTGTTAAGGAAGTAGTGTGCTGTGGATGTTAGAGATACAGAGAGAAGGAAAGAAGCTAGTGTCACGGTAAAACAAAAATTGATACTTTAAAAGGTCCGAGATTTATTCAGGCAGTAGCCAGGTTCTCTAAGCTTTTGTAATCTATGACAAGAGGTTTAGAATTTTTTTTTACTTCAATGGGGAGCCATTGGCCATTTTTAAGCCAGGGAATGATCTGTGGAATATTCTTATAATAATATGGAAATGCTGATGGCAAGTCTTTTCAATAATCTATATTTCTTCATCAGGAGAAGAAGAAAACTGGTGAAGTAGACAGAAAAGTGATGAGATATATTTCAGTGCTGTGAACTAAGAGGGAAGAGATTTCTAGTAAAAATTTACTTATTGTTTAATACTAGCAAATACTTAAAAGTTATGTAAGATAATGGTTATAAAATATGTTTAGTGAAATATGTACCAAGATTAAGGAATATGTAGATGGTGAAGGAATGAACACAATGAACATAAAACAATTTCAAAAGTTTTGACAATGAATTGGAAAAGAAATATAAAAGATTTTAGTTTGATAGGGAAGCAAGGTTAAGGAGAGTTTCTGGGAATGTAGATGCCAAGAATGTTGGTGCAATATATCGAGGGGAAGCAAGCAGTAGAGAGAGGCTGAAAATGAAATTAGAAAATAGAGGAGTGCTACGAAATTGGGACCCTAGAAAGGCGTCTGGACAAGATGCCAAGTAAAGATTGAGGAATCCCCGCAGCCAAGAATGAGGAGCTCTTTCTTCTCATCAGAGAGATTTTGAGAAAAAGAATACATGGGAGAAAACTGGTCTCCATCAGATAAGTGATGAGGCCCACTAAAATTTGTTATTCATTTAAGAAATACATGTTGAGCCTGTACTTTCTAGGTATATGCAAGATGTTATGGATGTAACAATAAATAAGATATGACTCTGTTCTCAAGAAGTTTATACGTAGTAAGAGAGGTAGAAAGTTCAATGAATTATATCATTGCAGTGGAAGCATATACAAGATAATATAGATGCCTAGGGGGTAGAGTAACTCTTGGGATTAAGGTGGGAAGCTAAGGGGTGGATCTCACAGAGGAAATATAAGTAGGCACTCAGAAGTAGATACAGAGAGTGGTCAGAGGAGGGAATTCCAGGAAGAAGTAATAATTTTTGACATAAAATCAATATTAGACTTTAAAAGATACAAGTTGGTCAGTATGGAAAGCTTTCAAGAATTTCAGAACATAAAGGTAGATGGCAAGGACTAGATCATGAATTACCATGAGCAATATACTAAAGCATTTTGGTATTATCCTAGGCAATCTTTAATACAAAGATGATATTTTTATTTAGAAGTATTCCTGTGATCAATGCAGAGTGATGATTTTGGGGAAAGAGTGGGAAAGGGTTGAGACTCAAGGCAGAGTGACACTACAGGGCTATTCCTAAATAAAATAATTAATGAAGAACAATGGGAATGAAGGGAAAGCATTTGAGTGATATTTAATCAAAATTAACAAGAGTTGGTATTCATATGTTGTGGTAGAGCTGACACAATGAGAAAAGATGGGGTGAAAACTCTCAGATTTCATGAATAATCAAGTGAGTGAATAGTGACTCTATTAAGCAAGAATGGGGATATAAAAGAAAAAACTAGCTTGTTGTTCTAGACAAAAGATGGAATTGGAGTTCAGGAGAGATATGGTGGGGAAAGGGGTGGATAAGGGGAGGAGTAATGAGAAAAAAGAGAGAAAATGAGATTATTTTTCTTGAGTACTTTCATGGTCTGGAGTTGTGTACCCCAGAAAGACATATTCTCAATTTTAATCCTTTCCTGTGGGTGTGAACCCACTGTAAAAGGGACCTTTTGATGAGTTACTTCAGTTAAGCTGTGGCTCACCTGAATCAGGATGGGTTTAAATCCTATGACTGGAGGCCTCATAGAAAAGGCCAGAGAGAAGCCATGGGGAGCAGCCAGAAACCAGAAGTCAACAGAACCCAGAGGAGAAAGGAGAAGACATCACTATTTGCATTGCCATGCGACAGAAAAGCCAGGAACCCCAAAGATTGATAGCCAGGCAAAATATACTGACCTCAGGGGGAAGCAAGCCTTTTAACCTCTGAAACTGTGAGCCAGTAAACTCCTTTTGTTAAGCCAACCCATTGTATGGTGTTTGTTTTAACAGCCAGGAATCTAAAACAAGTACATGCTATATACTAGAAACTGTGCTAGGACTTTTACATGCCCTTATTCATCATACATAACCTATGTTGTCAGTATTGCTGTCATACTTTTACATTTGAGGAGACCAAGGTTCAGAGATGCTTTTGCCCAATTTTCATTCCTTGCTAAATAGAAGAGCCGGCATTCAATCACAGGTCTGACTCATTAATACCATGCTGCCATTTTTGGTGTACAAAATTTTTGAGAATGTTTGTATATAGTAATTATTTGAAGGCACAGGAAAGTCTGAGGTCATATGGTGATCATGAAAGAGTATGAGGAAAAATGAGTACATAAGACTACCAGGATTGAAGAGCAAGTGAAAAAGACTGAGAAATGGCTGAAAACTGGGAAGAAATAAAAATCTGTAGCTGTGTCACAGAGGCCAAGAAAGGAGAGCATTTAAAGAAGGATGATAATTAGTGCCAAATGCCACAGAGAAATGAAAGAATAAAAGGATTGAAGAGTGCCTATCATAATTGAAAATTCCTAAACTCAAGAATAATTTCTGTTTCTTGTGAGACAGAGCTTTAATTAGTAGTGGCCTGAGCCAAATAGTGAGTGAGCCAGTGGAGACATTGAGTTTGGACAAGTCTTTTTAAAAAGTTGGTTATAAAGAGAGAGATATGGCTTGTAGAGAATGTAGACCTGCAGAATATGTTTCTGGGGGTAGTTATTTAGAAATATGGGACAACCTTAGGCTTTTGTGCATGAGAAAAATGGTAGATATAGGAAAGAGTGGGCGTGTAACATAACAAAGTCATGGAGAACCAGAGAAGGGATGAATGGGATATAGAACCCAGGTGGAAGATAGGGGATTAGGTTGAGTGAGAGTCAGACTATTTCACTTTTAAGGATTGGGAGAAGCATGTGAGCATGAAAATGCTATACATGAGGGTGTAGATAGGATGTGGTGGGAAGTCAAGAGAGTTTATGCTTTATGGCTTCTATTTCAATCATGAATTCAGAGGCAAGGTGATCTTGGAATGAGTTGGATGTGAAATAAGTAACTTTCAGAGAGTGTTGCTATTTACAAAAAGCTTCTCTGGAGAAAAGGAAATAGTGGACCAGAGAAAATAAAAGACGTCCTCATAATCATGCCATTTCTCCAGTAGCACTCAGCAACCTGCTTGTGCAAGTGGACATTTCACATCAAGACATGGATAATGTCAAGTGAGGGGATGGAATAGGCTATACAGAAAGTATTTGTTATATATTATGTGGTTCAGATAAAAAGGAAATAAAATCAGAGGAGAGCTGATAGACTGGGATAAATTAAAGAGTTGCAGCAGAATACATAAGTTGTTAATACCAAATCTAAAAGGGAAAGAAATTTTAGTTTAGACTATAGATTTGAGAAGACTGAAAATTGTAACATAATGCTATAGGAAAATTTATGAAAAAACAAGGAGATATGAATAAAAAAGTCTTCAGGACATAAAAATCCTATTAAATCCTGAATTTATTATTTACCCAACTTGTGCATTTTCATGATTTCTCCAAGGAAAATTTGGCAGCTGGGAGCTGGTCATAAAGAGTGGACACTGAGTTAAGTATTCAAAAGCAGTTAAATAGTCAATGAAGACATAAGTTATAGTGGCAGCGGGCTTTCTTGACATTGCTGACTATAATGTCCAAGAGGCAGAAAGAGGTGCAAAGCATTTGGGAAAAAAAAAAAAAGACTATCAAAGACTATCAAGAACTGATGGGGAAGCAAATGTGGCTCAGGCGACTGGGCTTCTGCCTGCCACATGGGAGGTGACTGGTTTGGATCCCGGTGCCTCCTAAAGAAGACAGCAAGCTGGCGCAACTGGCAGGCATGGCAAGCTGACACAACAAGAGACACAAAGAATAAAAAACATAATGAGAGACACAACAAAGTAGGGAGCAAAGGTTCCTAATGCCTCCTTAAAGAAGACAGAGGGCTGATGTGACAGGCAGGCGTGGTGAGCTGGCGCAACAAGATGATGCAACGAGATGATGCAACAAGAGATGTGGGGAGGAAAAACATAATGAAAGACCCAACAAAAGCAGGGAGCGGAGGTGGCTCAAGTGATTAAGCACCTCCCTCCTACATCAGAGGTCCAGGGTTTGGCTCCCGGTGCCTCCTAAAGAAACAAGGAAGACAACAGACACAGGAAGTGAAAAACAACAAGGGGTTGGGGAGAAATAAACAAATAAAATGAATCTTTTTTAAAAAAAAGGAACTGATGGATGGTAAATTGTGGTCAGAGAGAGTCATTCTAGAACTGGAGATCTGAGTTTTGAAAATTTCAAATCATTGAAGCCTACTGTGTTATAAGGGTAATTAATATGGGCATTGAAGATTTTGAGCAGTTTTGGCATATAGTTAGACTCATTAAATGCTGAAGAAATGAATGAATAATGAATAGACAGATAAATGGTTAGATGAAAGGATAAGTGGGTGGATAAATAGAGGTATGGAAAAATTAAGTGTAAATGATAGAGTTTCCCAGAAGTTGGATGATAACAGTGATTAGAAAGAAAAGAGTTGGTAGTTGATGAACAACAGAACATCTGGGCTAAAGTATGTCCCATTCTTAGGGTGCTCCCCAGTCTATTTTGTTTGGATGTTTATATTGGTTAATTAATCTGAGTCACAAAATTATATTTTGATAATATTGACAAATGTATAACAGGAAGAAATCCTCTATGACAATTTTTTAACTTTGAGGCTTTAGATAATATTGACTTGATTTCCTCCTTCAGAGATAAAGTTAAAACTTCTCTAAGATTGCTTTATTTATAGAGCATACAGTGTTTAATATTAGTACCTCTTCTGGATATTTTCAATTTGCCTTTGGTAGTGGATTAAATAGTGTTCCACCAAAACTCATGTTTACCCAGAACCTTAGAATGTGACCATATTTATAAATAAGATCTTTGTAGATGTAATTAGTGAAGATAAAATGAAATCATATTGGACTAGGATGGGTTCTAAATCCAATGACTGATGTCCTCACAAGAAAAGGAGGGGACCCAGAGAGAGACACACAGAAAAGTCCATGTGGTGATGGAGGTAGAGATTGAAGTAACACAGCTACAAGCCAAGAAATGCCAAGGATTGCTAGGAGTCATCTGAAGCTAGGAAGAGGCAAGGCCCTAGAGCCTTAAGAGAGAGTGTGGCCCTAGAAACACCTTGATTTTGTAACTTTAATCTTCAGAACTGTTTTGTTTTAAGCCACGAGTTTTTATGGCAGGTCTAGGAATCTAATACACCCCTCTAGGCCAACTCTCAAACTATTTCCACCCTGTTCTCTCTCCAGGGAGTCTGATGTGTATGGGCAACATCAGTGGGCTATTATGCCTTCTGGTGCCCAACTGGGTTCAGTGAATGGGGAAACCTACCTAGCAAGGGAAATAGGGTTTGAGCAGAGTACATTTGGGCACTGTATCCTCCCAGGTTAAATCCTGCAGGGTGTCTTCTGCCAGACTGGGTTTCTCTACTAAAGGCCACCAGTCCTCTTGAGGCATTCTTTCTTCACTGATCTCTCCTTCCAGATTTGGTTACTGCTAACACCTTTCAGCTCTATTAGCCCCACAGCACCACACTGCCTATATGATTCCTCTTGAACTTGGACCATAACACCCTAAATATTCCTTTATGAAACCCTCATCAAACTGCCTTAATTTGGTTGTGCCATCTGTTTCCTGTTGGAATCCTGACTGAATCAGAGGCAAAAACACCACTGTTGTTAATCTATTTAAAAATGTGTTCTCGTGACCTTACAATGTTTTCTCATATTGGGCTTTTCTAGTATATCAATATGTTATTTTTTAAAGGTGCTTTTTATCAATCTTTATTTTATAATTTCCATTTTCGTTTTAACTTCATTTAGTAGAAGACCAAATTCCCAATGTAAATGTATCTATGTTTCCTAATTAATTTTTACTAAATTTCTTGGTAACACAATATTTTCTTCATTCCTTGGCTTGTTAGAATTCTTAGAGATTTCTAGTGAAATTTTTAGGTAAAGATATATTGCTGTCATCTCAAAAGTATTTTAGGCAATGATGTTGGTTGGTATGGTTATATTGAATTGATAAGAAGCCAGAGGGTTTTTGTTTTGGTATGAATGGAATGATATTTCAACAGGCAATAAGATTGTTACTATAAAAGTAAGAAATCATTTCTTAGAAACACTTAGTTAAATGGAAAGCAGGTTGATCACTTTTAATACTGCAGATGATTGACTGGAAATTAAGACCGTGTGTCAGAACAAAAGTATAATATTTGAATAAAGTTCGTTTTTTTTTTGGCTACAAATTACATGACTATTTGGGAGATCATAAAATCAATGACAACAATCGTTTTTTACAGAATAGCTTTATTCCAAGCTGAAATCCATTAACTTTGAAATATATTGTATTTAAATTCACAAGCTACACTCTTATAAAGACTGTATTTCTAGTTCATTCCTAATTGATTTTAATCACTTAGAGTGAGCTACAAACTAATGTTAATTTATTTAAAAAGGGAAAATTTTTCCCTCAATGTAAAAATAGGGTTGAAAACTTAGATCTCTAAAGCTAGTATTGTAAATGTGGCAGTGTTTTATATTTGGAAGTTTAATTTGCATGTTTTTGTGTATTATTACATCCCCCACTGTCCAGCCATCACTAGCACCCCAAGGCAATTTTTACCTTCTTGAGTTCATGCCAAGAGCAGAACCAATACGTCAACAAAGATTCCAGCTTAGGTTTGAATCAAACAATTCAGATTCCAGCTTGAAGTGAATATGGTCTACCAGCTAAGACTGGTCTTAGGAGGAGAAGTAGAAAAGTAGACTGGAGAGTAAGTGGTGAGGGTCTTTGAAGTTGGGAGGAGAAGAAAGACCTTCCATCAAAATGGCCACTGAATAGAGAGGAGAGATCTTGCATTGCCTGTCTCCTGTGAACAGCACCCCCCCCCATCTTAATATCCTGGATACTTAAAGCTCCAATCACAGACAAATAAATAGATTATTATATCACAGTATAAGTAGTCTAGGATGCAATGGAAGTGCATTAGGTGGGTTCATAACACAGACAGATTCACAAATGGAAATGACTTAGCTAGCAAAGTGCTACAGGAATGACTCAAGAAACTGGAATATCATAGTCAGCAATACAACAAAGGATTGAGGAAACATGGCCAGTTCAGTTTATAATGGGCAATTCAGTATGTCTGAAGCACAAGTTACAATAGGTAAATGCAGTAGAGGATAAGGGAAGAGTTTCAAAGAGATGGACCTGGCCAGAGAAGCACATACCAACATCTTGTACTTACCAAGTTTATGGAAGGCTATTGAGGATTAAGGAAAGAAGTGATGGTCAGGCTTATGATTTAGAAAGATCATTCTGGTAGCAGTGTATAGATTGGTTAGTGGAAAAAATAGGTGATATGATAGGAAATGAGCAAAACTGACATAAGGCTGATGCTTTACTTCAAGTAGGAGATGATGAGGTCCTAGGCAGGACAGTCGGAGTAGATGAGACAAATTTGAGAAACATTCATTAGTCAAATTTAATGTAGAAGAGGCACCACTGAAAGAAGAGGGAAGAATCTTGGCTGACTACCATGTTTCTGGCTAGCATTGGATGGGTATTCATAGCAGTAATAAAAAAGATGGCAGAGTGACTTGAAACTGCCGAAGACATTAAGTCTAAATTGATATGTCTGTGAGTCATTCAGATGGAGATATCCACTGGTAATGGGATTTGGTGTTTTCATCACAGGACAGAGAACTGGCCCCTCCAATGCTGCCCCCAACTATCAGCAAGACATGTCAACACTCTTTCACCTGCAAACACTTGAGCACACGGCAGAGCCCAGAGCTGCTCCATATCACAAAATGTTTCTGACCCCTGCTACAATCAGTTTCACCAAAGTGGGGTTCTGGTATATATATAGTCAATTCTTCTTAATTATCTGCCATCTTATAGGAAACATGAAAATTCAAACTATTTGATAAGTATTTCCATGTCATCATTTTCTCTTGGAATGCATTGTGTATCTCATTTTGAAGTAGATTAACTTTCTGAAATATGTTTTGCTTAAGATACTGGAAGATGGTATTACCTAATCAAACATAAAAAGGAAAAAAAGAAAATGGTTTTCAATAGCATGTTATATAGCTAAGAATTTCAGGGATTTCTTTAGATTGGGAAATAAAGTTACAGACACATATGATAACGCTCTAAATTAAATGAATTGCTAAGACTAGAATCTGACTACAGTTTTACCTTTGAAGAGTGTCTTATGACTAGAGTTATGGCATAGATAAGCCAGAAAGTGAATATTATGAGAAAAATTATATCATTTCTTATAATTATTTTGCTCATTTCATACTTACTGCCATGTGACATTAATCTTTGAGATCAAGAACTAGGTAAATTTCACAAATCCATAAAGTTAAATAAAAACATAAACATATTTATCACATGCTTATTCACCAGGTTAGAGAATGAAAGAGAAAACTGCCCTGAAAAAAAAAAAAAAAAAGAGCTCCAATAATCTTTCTGTGTAACCAAATGTACTGCTTTATGCACCGTACTTCAATTTTTTTAAAGAGATTTCCAGATTTTTATTTCTGGAACTGTTCACCAGGTATTAAAGTACAACAAACACAAAATAATGCTCAAAAAATCAGTGTTTATGTACTAGGATTAAAATCAATGCAACAATTGCAACTTCCTCTTGAACTTCTGGTAAGAAAACTTGTTCTGTTTGTCATTAATTTATCTCAGACTAACAGGATACTTATTTCAAACTGGAACAATGACACCCTGGAGCAGGAGTTCCCATCCTTGCCATGCGAAAATAGGCCTCTGGGAATTTTTATTGTAGCTCATGTCACAGTGCTTATTTTTCAAGGCTGCCAGCTCCCTGTGCTGAGGCCTGAAAAAGGACACTTGTTTCTGTCAGTTGCTGAAACCTCACCCACCTTAAAACCCCATTCTCCTTCCCTTTCTTTCTCATCCTGTCTCCATGGGTTATCTCATTTTGCCTTCTCAACATCCTGGATTCTCAAACCAAGCCTGGAGGGCTGGGAGGAAGAGTGAACTTCTCGTTACCTAGCAACTTCTCTTTTGGGCTCTGAAATACCTCTGGTGCCTAAGGTTCTGAGATAAGAGGAAGCTACCCCGAAAGCCAGAGGTGCTGGCTACCTACTGCGGATGGGGACAAAAACATTCATTCTTCCAATTTTCTACAGTACTAAGAACAGAACACTAGTCAACATCTCAATAAATGATACCCTAAATAGGTTTGTGTATCTCTATATAGCCAGCTAGCTATTCAAATCTCTTACTCAGAGGGGACCTCACCATTAAAATGTTTGTTTTACTTTTTCTTCTGATAACTGAAAATATCAGTTATGATGAATTTCATCTTGGAAACTTCTTTTTTTAAAATTCTGAAACTACAAAAGGATGATAAGTTTGAGGGATGATTATTTTATAGACTGCATAATTTTCTTTATAATCAGATTGTATTCTAGACTAGAATATAACAATTCCTTCCCTTTTAACTTTTTGCCCTGTTTCCCTATGCTTTGATTTTAGGATAATATATTGAGCAGTTGTATCATCAGTCGTAAATATATATTATCTAACCACAAACTGGCAAACATTCAGTGAAGCCTTACTAATTCAGGATAATTAGGGGAAAGCCCAATTTGAAATGCCTGTGCCTGCACACACATACCACGTTGAAGGAAATGACATTTTATTTTCAAGAGCAGGAAATATTTTAATGGAGCAACAAAAGCATTGGTAATACTGGATCTAATATGACACTAGAGATAAAACAAAAAACTATATTAGCATGTCAATTATATGCAACTTAGGTTTGAAAAGACTTTGGCAATTTAAATCATTTTATTACTCACCTGAAATCCTTTGTCAAACTCTTTCTTTAGTCTCACAACCATGTGTGAAGAATAGCAAGTGCCAAGTCAGTGGAGTTTTAGTCTTCTTCTTGCTACATTTCTAATTCATTCTCTAGATTAAGTACATGCTTAAATTTTAAATTTTTATCTTTTTTTCTTTATGCTGAAAAGGAAGTTCTTCATGCATTTTTAAATTAAGATTTCAATAATTAAGGGAAAAATAAAAGGCTTTTCACAGGATTCTAGTCTATATTTTTCACATGGAATGGAAAATGATATCATAAGAAGTTATGCTCTTCTTTCTTCCTCTTTCTTTCCTAGTCCTTCTTTCATCCAATAGTAATTTATTAATAGCCAAGACCAGAGGAGAATTTATCATGAAGTTAATGAGACTTAAGCTCAGAGCTCCTTATTCCAAGGTCCAGAGAAGAGTCCTAATAATATATTCACATGGCCTTATGTTTTTGTCAAGTCTGCAAAAGTATGGTAGTAAAACCCCGAGTTATACCTCTTTCTCTTTCCAATCTGAAATCCTTTCTGTCACACTTCTCCTTGGGTTGCATCATTTTGGTGTGGTCAGGGGTATTCTGAAAACTCAGCTAAGGGGAATTGAGTTGGGAATACCTTTAGTTTGGGTGTACGGGTCATATTTTATGAGGTTCACTATCACTTGTAAGTATAATTAATTTCTTTCTAGTTGTCTTGATTTAGGAATGGATTTCAAGAATACTCCTAAACTCCACTGGTTATCATGAAAAGAAGTTAGAAGTCCAATGGTCAGAACAAAATATGAATGTATCACAAGAAATGTGTAGATTTATTTAAGGTTAATCACCACACAAGAAAATTTGAAATGTCCTGAAATTTTGCCAGGACACATAGGAAAAAAAATGTTATAGATGTTTTCCTAAATATGGTAATGTCTCTGGTGTGTTGTCTCAAAGCAGAACCTGAAGCCAGAACCTGGGCACAGGCAGTTTATATGAGCTATGATCCACAATCGTAGGCCTGAGGAGATACGGAGAGAGTGAAGAAGAAAATGCCTTTATACAGAGTGATGTTGATGATTCTGCTGTGGGCAGTCAGACTCTATTCTCTTGGGACGTGGGGATTGTAGGAAATGCCTCTCAGAATCATCAATATGAAGCATGGTAGGCTGGGACATTTATGGACGATTTTTCTTCCCTCAGGACGGTTCACTTTCCTACATTCCAGTTGTGGTCCCACGTGAACTGAGCAGTAACTAGGAGAAGACCTTAAAGCAGAAAGGCACTTGACATAGGACAGTGGCAGCTGGACCCAGTTGTTCACTAGAGTTGAGACTGAAATCATAAGTGGACCTAAGAGATGTGATGTGAAAGTTTGAACTCATCTAAAGGTAAATGGATATTATTATCCCCCTTTTTCTGATGAGGAAATGGAAGCTTAGAGAGGCTACATCAGCTGCCTGAGATTGCATGGTACATAGCTGATGGACGTAAGATTTCAATGTACACTTGTCTGATGCCAAAGATCATTAATTTTCCATCACATCACTTGCCTCCTTGGGGAGGGAAGATACTCAAGCCAGTGAGTAATATGCACTGGCACTGTTCAGTAAAATAAAATTGCTGGCTTGGGAATGATAGGAGCAGATGAAGCTAACGTGATGGTTAAGTGCCATGCTATTCTTGTTCTAGTGCCTGCTGTGGGGAGGTGAAATGTTAGTAGCTCTCAGCTTGTACAAAAGCAAGTTGAGCTTTGTGAACAAATCACTGATTCATATAGACCCACTAGACACCCTGGATTAAAAAGTGTAATACAATATAACAAAATTCTGTTGTAGCCCAATTAAAGAGAGTGTAGTTTCCCACAGCATGCCAAGTAACTCAAAAGCAGATGACTAGTAAGACTGTAATATAATTGATTTATACTTAAGCCTTATATATTTGGCTCCGGGTATAGGCAAAGGGGGAATGCAATGAACTTTTACTAACTACTATCTCCATGCCAGGCACCGTGGTAAATGGTTTAATATGTCTTGGCATTTGAATTCCAAATGAGGTTATTACATGATAAAATAAATCTGAGTAAAGTTCATTGTCCAATGACATCCAGCAAGCTTTTGTAGACAATACTAAAATACCAATATTGTACGTGTCTCTCCTTTACTTCTAGAAACAAGGCAGCCTGAACCTTTCTAGTGACGTGACTGATTCTAGTCAATCATATGTCATCTGAAATGACTGGTCCAATTCTAGGTTGACGTGCTTAATTGCTGTTGCTCAACTCTCCATCCCTCTTTTCTGCTGCCATGTTGATTTGTGGAAGCATGTGTTTATGCAGAGGAGAACCATAAGAGTGAATTAGCTTGGAGGGACACTTGGATCCACACAGGACTTTGCATGTGTGAGAAATAAACTTTTGTTGTGTTAAGCAATTGGAATTTTGGGGGTTGCTTGTTACCACAGCATACCACATCCTAAATTTACTAATTGAGTGGCAGGAAAAAATATGAACTGAGGGCAATGTGAGTCTAAGCCCATATCCGCTCTTTTAAGTTTAGAAGGTTATCCCCTGCTACTACGTTATTTTACTTGGAAAATAGTTATCAAATATTTGATTATAAAAGTAATTCACAAACTGTACATTTTTCAAAATATAAAATTTATTCAGAAAGAAATGAAAATAATTTCATTGGCACAACAAATTAAAATTTTGGTGTATTTTATGCCACTCTCTTTTTCCATGTATGCAATATATATTTTTCAGTATTGTCGAAATATTACTGCAAGCAAAATTTTGGAGCTTGTTTTTTACATTAAACATCATTGCTAAATTTATTCAATGTCATTAAACATTTTTTTGTAAACATTTTTTCTAATGCAATGAGCTTGGTGGAAGTGTACAAATAATCCCTTACCTTTGTTTCATCAGATTTCAGTTCTTTTTCTTGTTATAGAGTGCATATTCCTTATTACTTCTTTGTGCAAAATGTTGCCCCTAAATTCCATCTTGCACAGCAGTAATTCAATTGCTTACAATGAATCATTCAGATAGTCAAGCAAAATAACAGCTCTGAGCATTTGACTGAGCTGACCAATTGTTCCCTTGACTGGCAATCCTATGGAAACATAATCTAATACTTCTTACCCTGAAATTTGTGTTAAATATTTATATTTGTTCATTGATTTTATTTTTCTGGCATATCTGGGTTCTCCAAAATGTCTGATAGCACTAAAACTCATGTTTTAATGACAGGATTAGTTAAGAAATGATTATCAGTCAAAATACCTAGAAATTTGAACTTTCCAACCAAAGAACTGAGAAATGTTACAGAAACAGAATGTTATGATAAATTTTAAATGGGAAAACGATTATACCCTTATTCCTATTGATGAAAAAAGCTAACTTAGAAGAAAATGAATACTTGTACTTGTTTACACATTGAAAAAGATTGTGTTTCCCTAGCCTGGATGTTAGTACTCATAAAAGGCAAAAAACATATTTAATGGCTATTGAGACAATTCTACAAGGTTTAGCCAGCAGGCATTTCAATAAGGTCCAGGCTTTTCTTTTGCTTTACTTTTTCTCATTTATCTGTCACTGACATAGATGTCATTTGTTTTGTTTTGTTTTGTTTCTTAATGGCACTGCTCAGTTACTTTTGTAGAGAATACAAGTGGTGAAATCATCTGAAGCTTAGCCAAGTATAATGGTTCAGCAGCATCCCACCATCAAAATTTAACTTCTATTCTACACTTGACAGAAATGTGGATGGATTTGTGAGCTTGTGAAAGGAGTCATAGTAGAAACTCTGCAGGCAGAAATGCTTTATATACATAACAACACATCAATAGGCAGCTACACAGCAAGTCTTCCCACATTTCCAGCTAAATGGAGAAACATTGAAAAGAGACTGACTCCAAGTGTCTAATCCTGTCATATTTTTCATGTAGGGCCCATGATAGTGAAGTGCTGCAGGGAAGTTATATATTCACTGTAGGTAGGTGCTAAGATATTGTTAGGACATGGGGTGCCTGCAGAAATTCAGCTGAGTTCTCGGATAATAAGGGAGACAACAAAACAACAGAGGCAGTTACAATTTATTTAGTGATTACTGCATGATAGGCACTTATATTAGGCACTTTATAGGCTATTAAGCCTAACAAGTGTATGAAATAGGCATGTCCAGTTAATAAATGAGGAAACTAAAATAGAGAGGTTAAGTAACTTGAACAATGCTACACAATTAGAATGTGAAGGAGACAATATTCAAAGATCAATCTTTCTGACTTGAAAGCCTATGCTCTCAGCCATTTTGTCATATTGTCTCTGAGTTATCCTCACAGATCACCTTGCCACTTATTAGTTGTGTGACATTGAGCAAGACAGTTATTCCTTCAATTTCTCCTCTGAATAATTAATGCCCTGACTATATCAGGGGGTTATTGTGAATATCAGGAGTTAACAAATGTCAAAGTGCCCTGTCAACTTTAAAGGCCATTTAAATGTGAGCTATTTATGGTCAGTATTTTTGGAAATAGTAGTTGTTTTCATAATTGGAACTACCCTGAGATTCCTTTCTTATAAAGAATGAGACAAGGGCCTGCGACTCAAAGTGTGGCCCCCAAAGCTGCAGTTTCAGCATCCCCTAAGAGTTTGTTAGAAATAGAATCTGGGGGCTGAGAATCAGAATCTGCAGTTTACAAAATCTGCAGATATTTCTTTGACACATCAAGTTTGAGAGGCCCCTATGTAGGTTGAATTTAAAGACATGGGTTAGTTTATAGGGATGGATCTATTCAGAGAGTCACAAGTATGGGCTTGGCCCATAAGCCCCCTTATAGCCACATTTGAAGCCCTGGCTAGCTGATAGGTTATAAGGGACAGACATCCACTTTATTGGCATAATTTCCAAGTGATAACCCTCTTTTTTTGTTAGTCTTTCTTGCTTGTGTGTTTGATTTTGTATATGGTGTCTATTTTCTTTTACTGAGGGAGGAGAGTTCCCCTGCCTACTTCAGAGGGATCTAGAAGATGTTAGTTTGTTGATATGGGTTACTTACATCCAGGTTTCAAAAGTCTAAAAGAAGCTATAAAAAAGAAGAAAGAACTGATATGACATCATTAGGCAGAAATAAAGATTCCTAGATATAATCATGGGCATTTTAAGAATTTTAACAAAGAGATAAAGAAAATATTAGCTCTCTTCATATGGCAGTAAAGGGAGTTAAATAAGAGGAATGTGCTTAGAATAATGAAAATAGTCAATTTCAACAATGGATTTTCCAAGTTTGACTATGGGAAAGAAATATGGAAATAAGGGAAAGTGGGGGTAATAATTAAGGTTTGAAATTATTCCCTTAAGGCAATTTCAGTTGAAAAATTAGCAGGAAAATTCTAAAGGCAACTTGAGAAAACAGACAAGATTTAACAAACAGATTATACAAAATATGAATGCAATAAAATTGAAAACTAATGAGATGAGCTCAAATGTCATCCCTGTCAAAACAGTACTTGTCATGATAATGGATTGCTCAGGAATAGAAAAAAAAAAAGTATATAACAGAAAATTCTCTAAAGTGTTTACAGTCTGATGAGCTTAAGGGAGGCTAGGTCTCAATGATTAAAGAATCTCCCCAAATCACACAACTTTTTTCGAATCACCTGACTAGATCTTGAATTTTATAGCATATCCAAGTATGATTTTCAAGTAATGCAGTAAAATTTATTTAGTAGGAAACATTTATTGGATAGATAATTTTGGGGAAAATTATTATTTAGTGTAGAATATGAATGATTCTGTTAACTTGTTTTCACTAAAGAGATCTGAAATTTATTAATGTCTGGCAGGTTAATACAAAAACTACAAGGTTGAAGTTCAGTGTAAACACTGGCCAGGCACAATGGGAGATTTTCAAGATTTGGGTAGAAATTGAATCAGACTTATAGGTAAAGGATTTTGAGGAAGTCCAAAATATTTTAAAAGTAATGATGTTGGGGATTGATTTATATCCACCACAAATGACAAGTTCAATTCCTAGCCAACAGTTTTGTGGGTATGACCCCATTTGTAAATAGGTCCTTTGAAGATGTTATTAGTAGTTAAGGTGTGGATTCATTATGAATAGGGTCCTGGAAGGTCCTATTTAGATGAGGCCAAATTGAATCAGGATGGGCCTTAAACCTTATGGCTGACTTCCTTATAAGCAGAGAACTAGAAGCCATAAGTCAGTACAGGAGCAGACAGAGGGAGAGAGAGACTCTCTCTCCATGTGGTGGAGGAGTGCCAGGACATTACAGCATTGAAGCAACATCTACCAATACCTTGATGTTGGATTTCTAGCCTCCAAAATCATGAGACAATAAATTTCTGTTGCATAGGCCAACCAGTGCATGGTATTTGTCATAGCAGCCCTGGAAAACTAAGACAAATGGTATGAAAGAAAAGGCTTAGTATACTTATAAACAATTATGTTACATGCAATTGACTTAAACAGCTAATTTTTATACTCACTGTAAGTGTCTTATGTGAATATAAAACCAAAGACTAACTTAGGGAAAAGCTTGAAATTATTCATTCTACCTGTGTTTGTCATAGCAGGCAAGCAAGCAAGTAAATAGCAATAATAAATATATTAAGGAAAGAAAGAGAATAACTATATAAAATATTTTTAGAAGAAAATACTTTCAACGAATGGCATGATTAATATGAAGGTCTTAATAATAATTATATAGTCCCAAAATCCATTTGAAGATTTGATCACATAAAAACTGAAAACTTTAATCAATCTATCTATCTAACCTATCTACACCAAAAATATATATCTTTAAAATATAACCATATTATATATGCATATCATACATATATAATATATATCAATATACAGAAAGGTTCTGAAGATAAAATGGGTGTAAGGTATAAATATAAGAATTAAACATAAAAAATCCTTAACCTTATTAGATGTCAAGAAAACACAAATTGAAAGTTTAATTGAATATCATTTTTCATCTCTCAGATTGGTACAACCTTAGAAAGGCTTGATTACTTCCAATATGGACAAATTATGAGGAACTGGTCATTCTTATTATTGGTTTATGGGAGTGCAAATTGGTACAATACACTTGGAGGTTTCTTTGGTAGGTTCTATGCACACTTAAAATGATCATATCCCATAACCAAACAATTCTACTTGAAGCAAACACTTTTATAAAATATACATATATGTTTACTTAATGATATTCATGTTTGGCAATAAAAAAAAAACATACAGACAATCCAAATGTCCAAGGGAATGGAGAGATACAACATGGTTTAATGATATAATGGGATACTTTGCATCTTTTACAAAGAATGAGATAATTCACACAAAGAATATTAATGTTGAAAATTATCCATGATAAATGATCCAGTGAAAATAAGTTACAAAGGTTTATATATATATATATATCATGACTTTAAAAATATTTGCATGATTATATATTCTCTCATATATTAACAAAAGCTTGAATATACAAAAGCCAAAGTGTTGAAGTTGTGATAATGTTGAGATGACTCTGGAAATGGGATGGGGAACTGTCAGTTTAACAGTATGTATACACACACATTTATTTGAATTTCTTATAGCAAGCAACAGAAGATTTGTAATTTAAAAATACAGACAAAAATAGTTGACACTTCCCTTCCTGTATTTTTTTCATTTTTTATAAAGACTTGTTTTCTGATATTTCTGTTTTCCTTTCTCTCTTTGGGCATTGTTTCTCACATAGCTGGATGGGTAACTCTCCTCGCCAATAATATTCATTGTACAATTCGTTGAGAGTACAGGAATTTGTGTGGGGTGGATTATAAAAATAGTGGTTTCCAAATATAATGTTTATATTATAAGGAAGAAAAAAGGTGATGAAAATTTTGAAAATTCATTGTCTTAGTCACTCTGGGTTCTTGTATTAGTTTCTCTTGATGGATAAAGAGAGAAACATGGGATATAGGGAAGAAATATTAGAGACTTTTAAAAATGTGGTTGCTTCTGTCTTGTTTCCAGCTTTGTGATTAGAGTTTAGTGCTCTTAGAGATCAACTATGCCATGCTACTCCTATAATTTTCTATCCTGATCCCTCAATTTTTAGTACTTAGGGGGCTTCACAGTCAATTACAAGGGATGTCTTTGGTTTTGAGGCTTTTGACTTAGCTTTTAGCACTGGAGTCAAGGATATTATTTTTTAACATTGCAGTTAACTGACATTTCCAGTCATAGTCATAGTCTAAGATTGTCATTTCTTGGTAAGATTTTGGAAAAGGTTATGATTTTGCATTTAGAATTCACCTTTTTGAGTTATCTGGTAAAAAGACATCTTCACAATATCTTTCACTGAAAATTTCAAAGCATTTTAATAGCATTCACTAAGGCAAAGTCCATATACAGAACTAGAGTTAAAAATTGCTCTTAACTGGAGAATGAAAATATCTTAATAGGACAATGGTAAACCATAAAAATCCCAAGAAGATCAGAAGAAAATTACGTATTTAAGAAATAATTATATGTTGTGTAGAAAGAAACAAACTACATAAACCAAAATGTTATTATCAATGTTTTATCTTATAATCTCAATGTGCGTAGGATACCTGATTTATAATATGCGGTAAGTGCTTAACACATACTAACACTAATAAAAACAATCATAATTACTATGTACTAAGCTCTAGTCTAACTACTTTACATTGTTACCTTTTACCATTATATAAAGCTGTCTTGGCTTCCTAAGGCTGCTGTAACAAAGTACTACAAACTGGGAATCTTAAAACAAGAAATCTATTGTCTCAGTTCTGGAGGCTAGAAATCTGAAAACAAGTTTTTGAAAGGGATATGCTTCAATTGAAATCTGTAGGAAAAGATCTGTTTCATGCCTTTTCTAGCTTCTGGGGGATTGCTGGCAATCCCTTCTGTCTCTCTGTCTCTTTGTCTGTGTCCAAATTTCCTCTTCTTATAAGGACACCAGTTATATTGGATTAAGGGTCCTCCCTAGTCCAGTATCATCTCATCTTAACTTGTCTAATTCCACCTCTAATAACCTTATTTACAAAAAAAGGTTACATTTTGAGGTACTAGGGATTGGGGTTTCAATATATTTTTTTTTTTTGAATCACAATTCAATCCATAACTACCACCAACAATCCTATTGGATTTGGAATTTTGGAATTGGAGTTATTATCTCATTTTAAGATGATGAAACTGAATCACTGAGATGTTAATTTTCTTGCCCAAAGTAACATATCAAATAGTAGTAAATCAAAACTTGAATTTAGGGAGGTTGACTTGGGTTTATACATTTAGTTATTTCCAAACCACAATGAATGATGATTGGGGCAATCAGAATTAGTCTCTGATAGAGGCAAGAAGGAGGTACTATATGTATTTAAGAGATTCTGGGAAGCCTCTTGCTCAACAAGAAGATATTCCCCATTAATTTCCAAATTAACTGAAGAGTCATAATTAGATATTTTTACTGGGATAAAGTATCATTTGCCATTATAAAATATAGAATGTGATATAAACAGGTAATTAACAGAGGAGGAAATCTAAATGGATAATTAATATATGAAGAGATTTTTTTAATTTCGCAAGTTATCAGGGAAATGTAAATTAAAACTACTGAAAATACCTTTTCACATCATTCAGATTGGCAAAAATTAAAAATCTGAAAATATCAAGTGCTGGCAAGTATGTGGAGACACAAGAACTCTCATCCTAGGACAAATGACTATGGAGACCAAATTTTGTTTATTTAATATAGTCAAACATGCTCATATATTCTGACCAATCAATTTTACTTTCAGGTATATGTTAGAGGTATCTTTACATAGGTATACAATGAGAAATTTACAAAATTGTTATTTTTTCACCAGCATTTCTTGTAATGGGAAAAAAACCAACAATAATAGGAGAGCATAAAAATAAATTAAAATGAATGAGCAAGAGCTGCATTAATCAAATGTTGAAACTAAACAAGCAGGCTTGTCATAGATATATACTGTATGATAGAATTCATAAAATATTTGAAAATTTATAAAACAATAATGCATATTGTTTTATGGTATATATTTGTTTAAATAGTATAGCAACATATAAAGTAATAATAAACTCTAAATTTAGGATAATGGTTACATCCAGGAATGCAATTGGAAAGGAGACTTACAGGGGGTTTCAATTTTGTCTTTTATGTTTAATTTATTAATGTAAATTTTAAAGTAAATATGGCAAAATGTGACAGTTTGTTAAAATGGGAGGTGACTGGTGCTCATTATCCTCTATTCTTTGTTTATGTGAATAAAATATTTCACAGTAAAAGTAGTATGTGCTTGCTTTAAGAAAATGGAAAATGCAAGAAAAAATGACATCTCACTCACCCCATTACTTAAAGACAACTATTTTAAATTTCAGTACGTTTTCTTATAGTTATAATATTGATCTACAGTTGTTGGTATAACATATATAAAAATTTGTGCCCCCGTAAAGGTATGCATTACCTTTTTCCCAACACCTTTTAAAATATTCTGGCCATGAAAACATGTTAAAATATTATTGGTCATTGCACCTCAGGGTGATTAGGTTTGAGTGATATTTTCCAATCACAGGTAACTGATCTGAAGTCTTGCAGGACTGGGGAACTAACAGGCATGTTTCTTTAACGGAAAATGGGTGACGTCAGTTTTTTGTGCTTCCTAGAGGACTGACAGGGGCGATGGGCAGGTCAGTAAGGCATATGGGTAGTCAATGAGGAGAATGGCATCTGCATGCATTATGGAGAGGTGGTTTTCTGTCAAGGATGAACTTAACCTGCTTTACAATTTTGCCCAGGGTGAACCCTGGACAGAATAGTGAATAAATACACAGGATTTAATGTTATTTGAAGCTATAGCTTGTTATTAGAAAGATTGACCAAGACATAATTTACCAACAGTATATAAAAGGATTTAAGCATTGTCTACTAGCACAGCCCCTTTTTTTGTAAAACATTCTGGAATGACTGATTGAAGAGAGAGTAGTTGCGTATAGCCACGGGTGCACTTGTGAAATAGGTCGCTACTGTCAGTCCAGGTTCTGTGAACCCCACTCTGCTGGGGTCCTGATCAGCCTATTTAAAATTTCAATTCCTTCTGCCTGAGCAGTTTCTATCTTTATTACTCTGCTTTATATTTAGGCACAACATCTATCAACTTTTAAATCATATTTTGATTTACTTATATTGACTCTCATGGTCCCAATAGCATGTATGCTAGGATGTATAATCTAAAAACTTATTAGAATTATAGACACATAGTAGGTGCTCAATAAATATTTATTGAATTAATGAATAGATTGATGATGAGAATTTGGCTTGAATTTCTAACTTTTCCATGTAGAAGAGATGCTATTGATTAAGCAAACTGATCTAAGATGCTGAGAGAAAAACCCTAGGAAAAATAAGTTGTTCAAAAAAGTAGTTAGGAAGCTAACTAAAGAGCCACATCAGTGACTTGGAGGATTCTCTGCTCTGTATGCAGCGGTCCAACAAGTAGGCCTCTCTCTCTCTCTCTCTTTCTCTCATATAATCAATATGTACAAGAAGATCTCTCTTTCTGTGCATTTTTTGACACCAGTTCAGTCTCACTCTTCGTTACCTTGCAACTGGATAAATTTTGGGGTCTCCTATTAATCTTTTAGCCAGTCCCTTTTCTATTTATCCACTCATTTATTCAGTTAGATCTAGCAAACTGCAACAATTATTGTCTTTTTGAGACTCCTAATACTCCCTTATTAGCCATAGACAAGATTACTCTGACTTCTTGTACGTTTTGCATTACAGTACTTGAAGAAGGGACCATGTGAGTTCAAGGTTAAATTAAGTAATTTATCCAGTCCTTTATTCCATTTATTCAACAAATATTCAGTGAATATCCTCCACATGCAGGTGCAATGTTAGTTGTTGCAAAAATTGGCCCTCTTCATGCCCTCATGTAGATAGATTTAAAATTATGCTTACTATGACTATGTGGTGTAGTAGTATTATTTTATCTACTAACCGTGTTTTGCTGTTGTTGTTTTTACCATTTAAGCAGTTCCTTTTTACTTTAAGGCTCTTCGGCCTGGATCACAGGACATCCATATTTCTAGGATAAGTTGAAATAGCAGGAAACAAGAGCTCCTTAGACCTGTGCCTGGCTAGAGGCTTGATGTTCTAAAAAAGAGACTTAATGCTAAATTTTTATCACAGTTTCCTTTTGTTGAGAATAATAACTATTTTTCTGCTTTAAGTAATTGAATCCTGACACAAAACAAAATAAATATGCATTTGGTACTATTATTATTCCATTTTTTAAAAATTTTAAACAATTTATTGAAGTATATCATTCATACATGAACATACATGAACTATAAGTGTTCAGTAAACATTGTGATCTTACAAAACAAACATGCATAATATCATGCAGGGCTCCCACACATCACCCCCGCACAAACCTCCTGCATTGTTGTGAAACATTTGTTAACAAATCATGAAAGAGCACCGTTAAAGTATTACTACCAACTATAGTCCATATCTTCCTCTCTTATACATTTTTTTAAGGATTTATTTATTTACTTATTTACTTTTATCCACTTTCACCCCCACCCCCCACCCTGTTTTTGCTGTTTCTTTGTCCATTCATTGGGCAACTCTCTGTGTCTGTTTCCTGCTCTCTCTTCTCATCCTTCTCCTCCTGTCTTCACTGGGATTCGATCTTCGGAACCTCCGATGTGGGAGAGAGGCATCATACTACCTCCTGCGCCACCTCAGTTCCTGGTTTTTCAGTGTGTCTCATCTTGGCTTTCCCTTGTGTCACTCTCCTGTTACGGCATCATCTTGCTGCGTGGCTTGCGGGGCCTGGCAGTGCAGCCACTTGTGGGGGCCTGGCTGCGCACCCACACACAGGGCCTGGTGGCTCACCCGTGCAGGGGGCCTGGCGGTGCACTCACTCGCGGGACTGCCTTCTATATTTTTCTTTTTTTCTTTTTTACCGGGAGGTCCCGGAGATCGAACCCAGATCCCTCTATATGGGAGCCACATCCGTCCCCCTGCTATATCTCTTAAGGTTGACCAAAGATACCCAAAGTTACAGTCTTTTCCCATAC
>JAQZBX010024202.1:0-15121 GCA_029593785.1 Cabassous unicinctus
GCCATTTACCTATTCTCTATATAGTAGTGCAAAAAGATTGCTTATGGACACACAGGATAGATGAGACAATTGAATCTAGCTGATTATACTTGATAACAACAAAGAAGAGGCAAAACAAATGATTTTACTCCAGATAAGTAAAATATTTCATTTCTATAGACTTGTTATTCCTATATCAAAAGTACATGGTACAGAGAGGCAAAAAAAATTCTCTTTTATATTTATTTTTACAGAAACAAAATTTACCTTCAGTAAAATGTTAAGATCTTAATTGTATATATGAAGTATCTTAAAACTGTATTTAGCAAATGTATATATGAGAAACTCCTACTCCTATCAAGATAAAGAATATTTCCAAGAACTCAGAAAATTCCTTCTATTCTCTTCCAGTTAGTCTCTGTCTCCCATAGGCAAGCAGTGTTCAGATTTTTCTTGCTATAAGTTAATTTTACCTGCACTTAAATGCACTCCTTTGCTTCTGATTTTCAGCGAGCATATTTTTTAGATTAATCCTTATTTAGGGTATATGAGTGGTTTATTATTTTTTTATTGTGGATAGTATTCTATTGTATGATAATTTACTTTCTTCTTGATAGCTATTTGGGTTATTGACAGTTTTTGCTGTTATGAATAAAGCTGCTATAAATATTCTTGTACAGGTATTTTTGTTGATATACCTAGGAGTGGAATTGCTGGATATTGGTAGTTGCATGTTTATAAAAAACTGTCACTGTTTTCCAATGTGATTGTACAACTTCCACCAACAACGTATGAGCATTCCAGTTATTCCACATCCTGTCAACATTCAGTGTTGTCAATCTTTCCAATTTTAGTTATTAAGTGGGTATGAAATGGTGTCTCATTGTGGTTTTAATTTGCATTTCCCTGATGACTAATGATATTAAACATCTCTTCATGCTTTATTAGCATTTGTGTATTTTCATTAGTGAAGTGACTGTTCAGGTCTTTTGCCTAATTTTTAAAAATTGGGTCATCTGTCTTCTTCTTATTGAGTTGTAGGAGTCATTTATATATTTTGGTACAGGAGCTGACCCCACCTAATCTCCTGGTTGCCAGGCTGAAAACTAGAGTTAAATCCCAGCATAACCTGGACAGAGACATGATGGCCTTTGTAAAGCAGGAAAGACCACGAACTGAAAGAACTGTAAGAATTAGCTAGCATATACCGACAGGGGTCAAGCGAGTACCCATGGGATTAAATTTTGAGGGTACTTGATTAAGGAAGAGGAACTAGGAGACTGCTTAAGTAAGAATTTATTGACTTGGGGAACACTTTCAGGACATGGGCTTTAATACACAAGCAAGGACCTCAGGAAGTGGGGCAAACTCAGTGCTAAGGTGGCACCTAGAAGCCTGGTAAAAGTGACGGCTAATGCTCAGTGAAGTGGAGATACTTGTTGCCCCAAAAAAGGTAGAGGAAGGAATGAAGAGACTGAGGGGAGCAGTCATGCTGGAATGACTATATAACATGAGGCCAAAAGACCCAGCAGAGGATTATGACCCATGGGATGGACTTGAGGACTCACCATTCACCGGGATCATCAGGAATATACTTGTGGGGCACCAGCATCACTGAGCAGTTCAGAAGTGGCTTACTTATGCAGGCAAGGGCTGACATAGGAGAAGCAGTCACAGAGCTAGGCTCATTATTTATCCATGGAGATGATAAAGCACCAAAATAATAGGGGCCAGGTGGTGTGCTTAATTGCCTGAAGTCAGGAGATCATAATTACCATAATGGCCAGCAAGGTTGGGGGCGGGGGGCGGGGGGCATCAAGAACGGCTCGACCACAGGGAATTGTAGATATTGTTAACAGAGCATGATTCTTTGGGGCAAAAAAAGATGGACAGCCAACAACAGTGCTGCTTAACATCTACAACCAAAGGCTGGAGGAGCAGAAAGCTAAGTGGTCGTCCCAATAAAAATACCCAATCATTTGCCCAATCTAAGACCCAATAGAATTTTCCATTTATGGAACCACTGGCTGATGAGGTGGCCAGGAGGAAAGACCTGCAACACTGTGGCAAGTATATACTATGGTGATTCCTACAATTCTTCCTCAAAGAGACCTATAGCTTGTGAGTAAGGTGACTAACTGGCTGGGGAAAGGGGAATATCCTCAGATTTCAAAGGGCTGTGCACAGGTCTGAGCTGCCATTGATACCTGAAGATTGAAAGTGCATCATGGCCCACTTAGTTGGAGAAGGGACTTACAGGGACCAGGTAATAGATGGAGTCCTGCTAAAGTCTGGCTTACTGTGGGTCCACTGTGTCCATGACCAAACCCTATGGTCATTTTATCAGTAATCAACTATAACTGGAGTTGAGATACTTGACATTTGGAGCAGCTCCCATACAGACCTATGAGATAAGAGCTATCATAGCAGGGAAAGCTTACTTCCTTTATTTCCTTTTACTCAATAATCATAATACTGCTCTACCTATTGTTCAATTCCTGAAAACAGTTGCCTCAGATAGTTTTACCAGTTTAATAACTTATGGCAGAAAGTCAATTCCAGTACCATCAAGGTTGGGAGTGGAAGTCTCTCTCCTCAATTTGAAACCGAGTAAGTATAGAGATGGGTGAATTGTCCAAAATAGTTAATGGAAGTCAGGTGTCCAATTTAGGTTTGATTACACAATCTATGGTTGTATCCAATAAATCCAGAATGGTAATTTATTACATCTGATGTAATAACTATGTTCGATTACAAATAACCTTTAGGTTTGTAGGGTAAGTTTGGGCTCAGTGGAAAGGTGTGGTATAGGGTTTGATGGCTGCCATGGTCAAGGGAGGGGAATGTCCTAGTGTACAGACAGACCTGAGAGGTATTGTGGATTCAGTTCTAGACTACTGCAATAAGGTGAATATCTCAATAAAGTGAGTCACACAAATTTTTTGGTTTCCAGTGAATATAAAAGTTATATTTACACTATGCTGTAGTCTGTAAAGTGTGCAATTGCATTATGTAAAAAAAAAGTACATATCTCAAAATGTGACACAGATACAAAATGAGCACAAACTGTTAGAAAAATGGCATCAATAGACTTGCTCAGTGCAGGGTTACCACTAACCTTCAATTTGTAAAAAAAAAAGTTCAGTATCTGCAAAGTGCAATAAAAGAAAGTGCAATAAATGAGGTATTCCTGTACAGGTTTACTTTTCTGACACTTTATTAAACCAATTGTGGTAAATTGAATTATGTGCCCCAATTTAGACATGTTCTTAATCCACATTCCTGTGGGTATGAACCCATTGTAGACAGGCTCTCTTGAAGATGTTGCCTTAAATTAAGGTGTGGCCCAACTGAATGAACCTGGGTCTTAATCCAGATTACTGGAGTCTTTTATAAGCAGAAGAAATTCAGACATAGGGAGGGAAAACCACGGGGAGGAGCCAGAAACCAGAAGTCAACAGAACATGGAAAAGAAAGGAGAGGACATTGCCATTTGACATGAGGCAGGAGTATAAGCCAAGGAATCCCAAGGATTGCTGGAAGTCAACTAGGGAATATTACAGATTTAGGGGAGAATGTATCACCTTGCAGATGCCGTGATTTTGGATTTCTCTTAGCCTCAAAATCATAAATTCCATGAATACCATTGTTTAAGCCAATCCAACTCAGGAAAACTAAGACACTAATGTTCCTAAGTAACCAGTTATAACTACAACATTTTTTTGTGCTGCCTTGGCATCCTTCTTACTTGGGCTAAGCCACTTGCCTCAACATTGACCTCTGGCCTAGGTAATAAGCAGCTTTCCAGCCCTGGGGCATAAACTCCCCCAGAGCCCAAACCAGCATCTGCAGCCACCACCCACAGCACTCACACATCTCACCCAACACCCGCAGCTGGTCTAAGCTAACTCTCCCCACCAACCTCGGACCTCCAGTCTCTCCATTTCTGGCGTTTCCTCTCAACTAACCAATCCTTGCCTCCTGTGGGAAATCTACAAACCTCGCCCCTGGTCCACAATAAAGGCACAAGCCCTCGGGTCTCTCGGTCTGCCTATGTGTTCTCGAGCCTCCTGAGCCGTTGGCACTTCCTGTTGACTCCTCATGGCACCCAACACTCCCTGGGACCAGTGAGTAACAAACCCTGTTTTCTCATATATTATGTGCTCCTGCTGCACCTGACCCCCACCTGCATCCAAATTTAAAATTCCACTAATGAGGAACAAGTGGCTCTGTGAGCAAGGTGTATTGGTCACGACCACGGGAAATGAGGTATAATGCCTTTTGGATGCTCTTGGTTTACTAACTGGCTCTTCCAGACAGCTAATACTATCTGGGAAGCGTCCCTGGCTTGCTGACCTCTATCCGCACACTGCCTTTCGCCGCCGCGTGGCGCCTGTCTAGAGTTGCCTACGCCTTCCACCCTGCCATGGCGGCCATGCAGCTGAGCCCTGCCCAGGCGCCAGCCCAGTACAGGAAGAGGGCAAACCCTCTGGTTTCTAGTGCTCCCCCAAACAGGAACGACTGGCGTCAGGTGAACCAACACTAACACTTGACTACATAGTGGAGGTCTTGTGGTTCTCACAAAAACCGGCAACCCCCATCCGCAGCTGTGACTTCTGAGGGAGGCAGCTAGGGCTAATCACACCTGGGATGGAAGGGAGAGTGCTGGACCCGGCATCTGGACCACAGCAGCTGGCAGACTGCTGTGGGACACTCCAATCACTGTGTCTGTGGACCCGACCTAGTGTCCCGGTCTTAAACCCGCGCTCAGCTTGTGAGACACTCCTTCTACGGGAAGCATAATGGCACGCTGCAAGCAACAGCGCACCTAGGACCTGGGATCTTTATGTTCCTGTTGTCACTCTTCGTGCCCTGACCCCATGGGATATAAAAAAATCTAACCCCTGGAGTGAGTAGCCAAGGAATATTGGGCAAAAAAAAAAGGGAGGGGGCTGGATATATTGTGCCAGCTCCTGCCCCCCACCCCCCCCCAAGACACCAGAGGAAATTTCTGATTTGCTTTGGAAGTGTTAGACTCCCATTAAAATGTGCATGGGCTCCAGTAAGTGCTGCTCCTTATCAATATGGCAAAGCTCTGGTGTTGCCCTCCTGCAGTTATGCCTGATCATCCTGCCACTATCACGCTAGTGAAACAAACCCCCGAGCCCCGTGAGATTGATAGGGCCACCCTAGAGAGAGAGATGGTTGCCTATGAGTCAATAGGGACCACAAATCTTCTCCTACAGGAAACACAAATATTCCCTGGAACCATACATTAGACCAAGTAGGGCCCCTAAAAGGAGCCCAAATTGAAAACTAAAACTCAAAATTGTACTTAACTGAAGATTCCAAACCATTCTTAAAGGTTTTGTTCAAGGGCCAAGGGGGAAGGGACAAAGTGGTGGTTGAGAGTCTTTAATATGGAGTCAGAGTTGCCATTCTTTCCATAGACGGGATCACCGCTAACGCAGATGCCCACTGGCAAACAATAAATGAGGCTGATTGTTACTTGAAAAGATTGGGATGATGCAATGGGCATAGCATTTCTTTGCACATTCAGACAAAAGAGACACAGAGTTTGTCTTGGGCCCTGGGGAGGCTCCCCTTTGACACGGAATCATGGAAAATTTTCTTACCCGAATGGAGTTATTGGCAGGGTGTGAGGGGGACTCATATTACGGTCACAGGTCCTGGCTTATCAGGCCCAGGGGGCCACCCTACAGGAGGCCACATGGCCGATCCCCTGGAAGACCCCTACCTCTTCTTCCTCCTCCTGCATAGCAAAGGCCCAGTCCCCTTTTCCCCTGGGAGTTGTGACTAGTGTAACAATTTTTATTAAACTCCTACCCCTAGTGGTAGCAACTTTTGCTCTTCCTTTCCCCACTATAGGGGTATTGATGCTTTAACATGTCACCTGGAGTAAGATCAAATCGTTGGCTCCCTTGGTGGGCCATGCCAAATGGGACCCCCATGGAACTTCCCCTGCCAGTCAAGATGATAAATGCCACAATATCACCTAAAACAAGGTAACTTGGACTCTGGCCTATAATCCAAGATCTTCTCAAAGAGGCAGTCATTAAACCTACCATCACCCCATACAACAGCCTTATGTGGCCAATTCTTGAAACCCACACCAATGAAGGGTGATTAACCTTCAATTATACTAACTTTAATGCAAAAGTTCTGCCCATCAAAGCTCCTAATCCTAACATCATCCAATTAATAAGAAATATACACAGGAGCATGGGCAATTGCTTTACTTTGACTGATTTGGCCAATATGTTTTACCCAGTACCAATACCAGAAAAAAAAAAATCCTAACCACTGCTGCCAAAACCTTAACAAATGATCTTTTAAAAACTGCTTGATACTGGCACTCTATAGCTGACATCCAATTAAGAGGTGATTCTGAAAGGACCTCCTAGCCACATTCACACATCATTTACAAAAATGAGACTGGGTAATAATACCCCATAAAATACAAGGGCAATCAATCTCTGTCAAAGTCTCTTAGGACAGAGAGATTGCCACCACCATCAAACACAAGCCCACCTCAGACACTAAGGCATACCCAACACTTAGTAAGATTATTCATGTTCTGGAAGTAACAATTCCACATTTCTCATTGTAGCTCATATGCAAAACGACATGAACATCTGCTCTTTTCCACTGGGGAGAGAACCAACAATGTGCCTTAGAATTGGCACAAAAATCATGGCTCAAGCCACGCCCCTTTTCCCACTAGGAACGGATTTTAAATTTTAAGCCTTGGCTACCTCCAAATATGCCTCTTGGAATCCTTGGACTAAGCATGGCAAATCCTCGCTGCTTATTGAGCTCTTCTAAATATTAGTGGTGCTTATAGGGCCACAAATGGTCAGACTGGGACATAGATTCCCCTAATGCCGTGCGTGAAAGGTAATTCCCAGCTAGAGCTCAGCATCGCTACTGAAGCCTCACTGGTAAAATGGAGATGGCACCTACAGGAGAGGACTAAAACTGACAAACAGGGCCTTTTCAAATTACAAGAGGGTGTGACTTCTGCCATCTTCAGCCCCATGCCCATGGATCTTGAGATGCTGGTAATAGGTCCCCCACTGCCTCCTCCTCTAGCCAAGTGGGGAGCCCCTTGGAACCAACTGTCTAACATGGACAGGGAATTGGTATCTCTCACCAATGACAATGCTATTATTGTATGTAATGCAGCTCTTTGGGGGGCCACGGCATA
Source organism: Cabassous unicinctus (assembly GCA_029593785.1). Taxonomy (NCBI): domain Eukaryota; kingdom Metazoa; phylum Chordata; class Mammalia; order Cingulata; family Chlamyphoridae; genus Cabassous; species Cabassous unicinctus. The sequence continues at coordinate 7,208 of JAQZBX010024202.1, forward strand.
TCACCTTGCCTCAAAAACCCCACTTACCTAAGATAGCTGTTTGGGATCTTCACAGGTGGCAGAGTTGGAAGCTGTCCAGTTAGTCCCCCAAGATGCCAGTTGCCCAATCTCTAAATCCTTACTGATTCTTGGGCCATGGCCAAATGGCTGGCAGTGGGGGTCAGGCCAATGGAAACAAAATAATTTTCTCCTCCAAGGAAGGCCCTTGTGGGGGCTCCACATATGGAAACACAGCCTTACCCATTTCCACACATGCTCGACTCACCAGACTGGAGGACATTGCTGATAAACTACCTAAAATCCGTCCCTATACAGCATATATGTTGGATCCCTTGGAGTGTGCCCACTCAGCCTGCCCCCCCCACCCCAGCTTCCCCTACCAATGGAGGTTTGAGACCATAGCACCTCAAGCCTCAGAGGCTCCTCTACCCTGGTGGAGTGTGCACATAAATATGGATTGCCTCTAGGCCCATCACTGACCAAAATAGTTACTAAAGGCTGTGACTTGTGCTCCAAAACTAAACATTGGCATCCCATAGATGAGGTCACATTCCACGGGGGAATAAACCCTTCTCCTCTTTCCATATTAATTACATAGGTCCACTTTCCATCACTGCAGGAGCCACCAGGAAATAAAAATTATCACTCCCAAACCAAACAACGGTCACGTTTAGAGACAAAAAAAGCTACATCTGGTCAGAAAATGACCTCCTTTTCCCCTGCCATCAGTGCCCACATGGGAGGTCCCTGGTTTGATCCCTTGTGCCTCCTAAAAACAAAAACAAACAACAAGCAAACGGGAAAAACAACAACAACTCGGGAGCTGATATGGCTTAGTAGTTGAGCTCTGGCTTCCTGCATATGAGGTCCCAAGTTCAATCCCTGGCCCCAGTACCTCAAAAAAAAACAAACACCAAAAAACAAACAAACAAAAAAAAACCCCAACCAACCAACCAAAAAAACAAACCAACTTCACTAGATGACCCAAGAGATTAAAGTGTTTCACACTATAACCAATGTTTTTGAACAAATACCTCAGACCTTAAAAAAACCTCTGACATTTTCTGCTAGCTATCCACTGAGGGGTGGGGAAAGTGACTATGCAAAGGCTTCCAGCTCTTGGTGGTACTATTTATTGACATTTTATAATAACCAATATCCTCAAGTACCTTACGTACTGGCTCGATAATGCCATGCGCCTGGCAGTAAGTATATCAGCCACCCAAACTGCCACTATTCTCCAAATAGTGATGATGCTGAGGCATCAAGGGATGGATTGTTATAACCATCAAAATTTTGTGTGTGCTGCCTCGGCATCCGCCTTGCTTTGGCTAAGCCACTGCCTCAACACTGACCTCTTGCCTAGTTAATAAGCATCCTCCAAGCCCTGGGGCATAAATTCCCCAGAGCCCAAACCCGCATCTGCAGCCACCACCCACACCACCCACACACCTCACCCAAAACCCACAGCTGGTCCCAAATGATAAACTAACCCTCTCCACTGCCCTCAGATCCCCAATCCTTTTCCCTTCTTGCATCCTTTGCTTTAAACAATCAATCCTTGACTCCTGTGAGAAATCTACTAACCCCCAACCCTTGGACCACAGTAAAGCCACAAGCCCACAGGCCTGCTGGTTGAGCCACCGCAGCCTCTGGTGCTTCCCATTGACCCTCACGGCACCCCTCTCTCTCTGGCACCTGTGAGTAACAAAATATCTTCTCTCATGCAGTATGACCTCCGTTTCCCTTTGTGTTGTACCTGACCTCCACCTGGACCCAAATTTAAAATCCAACTAAACTAATTTGGAACAATAGAACTGAAAAGTCCTAACTTCAGCAAGTGATTTGGGATTCTCCTTGTGCGTTTCATTTTCCTGTTTTCCCATTTTGAACACACAGGATGGAGATGGCTTGACTTGAGGAGGTATGGAATGGGTGGGCATGTGTCCAGTTACTATTCCTGGTAGGATTTTGGTTGTCTCCTTTTGTACACTCTGTCTCCCCTGTCTTTATCTTTGCCAATTAATACTGGTTGTGAAGCAAGACTGCATGGGAGCACTTCTGGTAGACTGTGTGGGTGACAAATGCCTGCAAGTTCCCTGTGGCTCTATTTTACTGAGGGCTTCTGTCCCTGCAAAAGAGTCCTGCAGGTCTGAAGAGCCCAATTAGCAAATGTTTTGAGCATTCATTTTTGGACCCAAGGATGTCTGGCTAATTTTACAGCCGGCTTTAGCTGGAGTCATTGCTGGATGTCTCCTGCATAAATTATGGCATATTCAAAATGTGAAAATTCTCATTTCAGCAGCAGCAACTCAAGTGGAAAACTGAAAATCCCCAAACAGAAAATTAGCAAACATTTGTTCTGTCACAGCTCAAGCATGTGGTGTTCTTTTCTCCCCTTTCACAAAATTACCCTGGCTTCCTAACCAATGCAAGTAGCTATTTTACAACTTTCCAGGGGAAAGGCACCCCATGGCTACCAATGAGCTGATTATTTAATCATGAAAGACAAGGGTTTAAATAAGAGAGATGAAAACGTCTTCAGGAGGAGTCACCCAAGACACCAGGACTTAGAGAGTTCTGTGCATAATGCAGCCCCACTCAGTATTCTGAACATCAGTGATGCTGGAAAGGTGTAGCAGAGGAGCACAGAAAAATGGGGCTTATTTGCAACTCCACATGGGAGGGCTGCCTACTCATCTCAACATTGAATTTTGTTCAGTGAGTCTACGGATGCAGGCTCAACCAGGGTGTGGGCCAGAGGAAATTTCTAAGTCTCAGACCACTTTTGTTTTGTCTTCTTTTTTACAAAACAAATCTTTTTTATTTTCATTGTCATTGATAATATTTTAATATAATTTAACCCTTTTTCCTTTTTAAACAAGGAGGTACCTTGTAACATTTTTTTTCCCCCTTTCTTGCCCTCTGGGTAGGATTACTGTTTAATGTGAAGAAAAGAAGTGACTTGATAGTTGTCTCTGAATTTAAAAATTGACTCTGAAGCCCAGGGCAGGGACAATGTATTCCAGAGAAAAGTGTGTATATGACTGTGTGTGCCAGTCATATACACACTATATGTGTGTATATGTTTCCAGAGCTTATATTTTGTTTTCATTGTTTTGTTTTGATTTTTGCACCAAAAGCCAAAGAGTATACCCTAAATAATAGATTTGGAGCTAATGGATGAGACCTAAGAGTCCCTCATCCCTGCCAGGTCGTTAAGGGCTGGAGCTAGAAGAAGGGGGACTCAGAGGAGATATGACCACAGCTTCGACTTAGGGAGTCCCTGAGAAGGGGCTCAGCACCCTGCTCCATCCCCATGCTCCAACTATGGGTAGAGGATTGGGAGAGAATTTGTGGGCAGGGAGGACCTGTGCTCAGTCCCTGAGTGAGGCCCAGGAAAGTGAACCAAGTCCTACTCTGAGCCAGAGGAAGCAGATCTCAGGGGACAGCTCACGCTAGTTAGTTAGTTGAAGGTGATGATGCCCAAGGATAGCATGGACCAGCAACCTCCTTCTCCTACTATGTGAGTGCTCCATGAGCCCTTCCCACCACCCAGCCCTTTCAAAGGTCTCAGAGAGGAAATCCTGAGCTGCTCGATCTCAAACTTACATTGTCTGAATTTATCCAGAAAAGACTGAGCACACTCAGATAGCATTAGATAAAATTTCTATTACTAGGTAGAAAAATAGGTATTTGACACAGAAGTTAAGTTCTGTGGTAAGAAAAATATAAGAAAATTGAATTTTTATACTCAAATTTGTGGCCTTTGAAATTCACAATCATTTCATTTCCTTTTAATTCGAGATTAGGTTTTCCCATGGAAAATGCCAGCCTTATTCACAGCTGAGATTGCCATATTTCTCCAGAAGCCATGCCCTGGTCTCTGTTTGCCCCAAGGTGGCAATGTAATTTCTACCTCACACTGAGGTCCCCCAAGATTTACTCTGCTCTTCTTATGGGCTTATCACTCCTCACCTTTTACTATGGTTATTTATATAGATTATAAATACATTATTTATATATTATATGCCAGGAAACTTATTCAGATATTAAGTTATTGATTAGTGGTGAACCCCAATTCATATTTTCTTGGTTTCTATTACTGTACTTTCGTTGTTTTCTTTCAGTGGTTCTCAATTCTGGCATTATATTAGAAACACCCTAGATACTTAAAAAACAACAACAAAACAAATGCACGGGGCCCAATCAGGAAGCAATTAAATCTGTGGCCCAGGGAATGAATCTCTCTGTCCCTCCCTCCCTCCCTCCCTTCCTCTCTTCCTCCCTTCCCTCCTCAACGCCCCCTGCCCCCACAACCCCCTACTGTGCTGGCAGGGTTACAAATGACTGTCTTATACCTTACTGCCTCCAAAGTCCGCTCTTTCTCCTCTTTGTTCCTGTGATTGATATGTAGCCTAAAACCTCCCCCATCAGCTTGTTAGATAAAGCGGGGGCAAGATAGGCAGCAAATAATCCAACAGAAACCACTAGCAATATTGCCTCCCATTTGATGGAGGAGCTTCTGGGTAATTGATTTTCAACTCCTTTTTTTCCACTCCCACTTGAGGTTGCCAAAGGCAGAGTGAAAATGATGTTTTTGCATAATGAATAAAAAAGGGAATAATTAGGCCGCAAAGTCATAGTGACTGTCACCTGGGAGGCCTCTAGGACAGGGGTTGCTAGATGTTTATATTGACCCCATGGAGGCACCAGAGGACTAATAACTAATCATACCGGTTATTGCCATTTCCGGGATGGCTTTTTCTGCTGACTGTATTTCTAGTGAAGCTGTGTGGCTGGCAGGGAACATCAGCAAGGCCCATTGTTTATCTCTGAGTAGACAAAAAAGTGGGCACTGGCCTAGGTGGATCTCTCTTCACACTGCTGTTTGCGCCTTCAGTATGTCCTGCTTTTACTTCCAGAGTTGATGTCCAAGTGTGAGTGGGGACAGTGCTGGTGGAATGGGGTGGGGGATGCTGAGGCAGAAATGAAGGAGGGAATGAAAGCAGACAAACTGGCAGCACTTGATGACGATGAGCTTTCTCTATCATGTCCATAATATTTTAACACGCCCCCCCGCCACCCCCTTCCCTGAACTCTATGTCTTGGGTCATTGCTTGGCATTTTGTTAACAGTCTCTTTTCTGGATCCCGGAGCCTGGGTTTGATTTTCAAGGAGTTCCGGCTCTGGATGTTGTTGCTTGGTTTCAAGTTCATTTTTGGCAGCTTTACATATTAACCATGTGACCTTGAGCAAATCTTTCCCACCAATAAATCTTAGACTCCTCTTTTGTCAAATTGGGATGATGCTACTAGCTCTCTGCCAGTTTTTACCAATGTGACCTGGGTACCCCCATCCTCACCTTTGCTATTGGGCCAAACCTCTGTCCCTTAGACTGGCTGAGATCCTGACTGCAGACTGCTTGGGAATCCATGGTGGCAAATTCTTCCATGAAGCTTTTCATTCTTAGAGTTATATTAATGTTGATCTTTGCTTGCTGTGCTGCCATGTTTCATGTTCATTTATACAAATACAGATTTTTTTTTTAATTTTAAAAACTTTGTGCAAAAAAGGGATCCCCAGTTTAATATTTTAAATAATATCACCATTTGTGCTAATTTGTTCCACCTCTAAAATAATTGGCTAAATTATTTTATACTAATGCTGCAACTGGCAGCAGATTTTTATTTATATTTTATTAGGGCAAAGCTGGATTTTCCAGAATTTACAGTATTTAATTATGAATATATATTATTTATGTTACCAATCTGATGCTGTATATTATTTTTCCTACCATAGATACACTGTAGAATATACCTTATTTTAATGAAACTGAGTGGTTGCATTTCATTTTTCTCTGTCTTCATGACAAACTTTTGAAACAATTATGCTAATAAGCAGCATGACTTGAAAATTTATAGGGTGGGAGGCAACATATTTAAAGCATCCAGTATATAGTGGGTATTTAGCAAACAGTAGGCATGATGATTATTAAACACAAGCGTTTACTCAGTGTTGACTGGGCTTGAGACTGTTAGGTGCTGGGAATACATGCGTAGATATCATCCCTGACCTCAGGAAGTTTACAGCCTGGCTTTTTAAATTAAATGTATTTAGACCTTGTAGCAGTTTGGCATTATTTATGAATTCCAAAAATAGATATTGGATTATGTTTGTGAACTGGTCTTTTCCTCGGGGCATATTAGATTATATTGGTTTCAGAGGTTTACTTCATTAAATAATGCTTAAGGCTTTGATTGGACCACGTCAGTAAGATGTTGAAAAACTGCACCGCAGAGAAGGGAGGTTGGAGTTTTAGGCTGGAGCCTGGGAATTGAACACAAAGGAGAAGGACACAGAGGAATAGAGACGGCTCCTTAGACACAGCAGAAGCCCTGGGTAGAGAGACAGAGCCATTTGCCTCATAGTCTACAGCTGGCTTTGTGGAGCGAGCACAGCAGCTGAGCCCGGAGAGAAATGGAGCCCAGGGAAGGGAGGAACCCAAGAAGCCTGAACTCTTGGCAGACGTTGGCAGCCATCTTGCCCCAGCAAGTGGCAAAAGACTTTAGTGAGGGAAGTAACTTACGCTTTATAGCCTGGTAATTGTAAGCTTCTACCCCAAATAAATACCCTTTATAAAAGCCAACAAATTTCTTGTATTTTGCATCAGCATCCCTTTTGCTGACTAATACAGACCTTTTTCTGGTTATATACCTGTTGTTGGGGATAAGCTCTTTATTGCTCAGAGAAGAATAGGGTGGTAGGCTCTGAGCAATGGACCCTGTCTTATCTTTCTGTCCTCTAACCCACACCCCACCCTGCTCTCACAGTACTCATGGCCCCATACTGGTTAAGCAACTTGTCTCTTACTATCTAGGCGCCAAAATTACCTCTTTTGCATAATCTTCCCCAATTAAAATTCGTATGCTTAAATCAGTAGCTTTATCTCGGTAATGGGAAAAATAATCTGATTGAACAAATTTACTTTTAAAATGTTACTAAAGGGATGGAGGGATGATTATTCAATTTCTGCATTCAATCATTTCTTCATTAGATTATTCAACAACCATTTATTGACTTTGACAGATGAATGAAAATAAGGAAGACATACCCTCTAGTTTTAAGGAATTTATATTATCAAGAGCTTGGAAAGCTGTTTGGGCTGTCTCTTTAAGGTAGATAAGAACAAAATAAATGAATTTTGTCCTATTTTATTACTGTCTCCCCTCCTCAAGCCAAGTCATCTCTAGATATTCCAAACAGGATAATTTTGTAAACAAACCAAATTAGATATTTTGTGGGCCCAATCTAGACTATATTACGTCTAGTGTGACCCTCAGTCTGTAAAGAATATAAAAATAAGTATTACATATATTTACATTTACCAAAAATATCCATACATTTGCCATGCCTTCAAATCTCTGGAAATTTTACATCTTAAAACCTGACCTACTCAACTATACTTGCAATTCAAAATAATCCATGTTAACTGAAAAGACTCAAATTTCAAGTAGAGTGGGGAATGGATATTTGAGTCCTTAGTCATTTGGATTCAGAAGCTTGATAAGTGCTTTCTGCGTGGAACCTTACAGAAGGTTGGTCTCAGGGCCGGAGCATCTTTTGGGAGTGAGAGAACCCCTAAGAAACCTCTTCCTGTAGATCAGTGGTTTCCAAACTTGAGCATGTAACAGAATCACGTGAAGGGCTTATTAAATCCGAGATCACTGGGCTCCACCTCTGGAGATTCTAGTTCAGCAGAGCTGCAGCGAGACTTACAATTTGTATGTTTAATAAGTTCCCAGGTGATGCTGGTGACCACACTTGCAAAACAGCTGCTTAGATCATACCCAAGGGGTACTTCTCAGTCTGAAGAATGGTGACACCGGGAAGGAGAGCCCTGAAGATTTAGTG
>JAQZBX010024202.1:15221-30439 GCA_029593785.1 Cabassous unicinctus
ATGAACTTTAGCCTTCTGAGCTCAACTTGTGGCATACGATTTATTGGCTTCAAAACCTTGAGCAAACTTAGTTAATTTCTCTAAGTCTCATCTATAAAATGGAGACATTAATACCTAATTTTGAAGGGCTGTGTGAGGGCTTAACATAATGCCTGGCTGAAGGTAGATATTTATTTTAGAAATAAAAAATAAGTATTTTATTAATCAGAAGAGTGGTTGTCTTCCTGTCATTTGACTTTAGAATGCTGAATCAGAGGTTATGAGTCTATAAATGTCTTTAGTTTAAACCTCCAAATATCTTTTCCCTTCATTCTACCATTAATATTCATATGATTCAATTAAAACATCTTCAGTGAGTTTCAAGTGACCAGCTTGGTACTTAGCTTTGTGGGCAGTGAGTGATGTTCAGAGAAATTATGCTACTTAAAAGCCGCATATGCTTAGATGCCTCATGGAGAAGCAATGGTTACCATAATAAGTAATTTGAGAATCATGCAAAGGCACCAAAGGACAAAACACCAAACTGAACTTATCTATGTATTTAAATATAAAAATTGCATGTGAGAAGAAATTGCTATTTACAAGCTGACTGCAGTTTGAGTCAATGGTTTTAGGAGAATAGCAAAATTCTTCCATTCTCTTGTGGAGTCAACAAATATTTATTTGCTGTATCATTCAGCCTCTGGACTCCCTGCTCCAATACTATATTGCTGTTATTCTCTGTTGTAGTGGGGGAATGGAGGGGAGGAGAGGGAGGAGGAGAGAGACATTAAACAAATTCACAGATAAACGTGGACCTTGTCAGAAGTTGAGACACTTGTGAAGGATAGCGGAGCAGAGCAAGGACCGTAGAGTGACATGAGTTATGCGTTGCTGTTTTACACGAAGTGTTAAGTCCAGGATTCCTAAGCTAGGCGTGTGCTTCCAGTGTTAGGAATGATAAGTAGGTCAATGGGACTGGAATGAAAGGGGTGAGGGTGAAAGAGGGAGGAGATAAGATCAGAAAACTTACCGGGAGCCAGAGCGCGTAGGGCCTGGTCTCCATGCTAAGAATGTGAGATCTTGTTCTGAGTGAGATGGGCCCCTGGAGGATTCTTGAGCAGAGATGTGGCAGGATCTGACTTATGTTTTAGAAACATCCTTCTGTTTGCTGTGTGGAGAAGGGTCTAGGTAAGGGTGAAAGCAGGGAGACTAGTTAGGAGGCAATTTTACACTAGGTTTTATGCCAGGTAGCTGGCCAGCACCATAGTGGGACTTTTGTTCCTTAACAGAGAAGTCCTGGGCTAGCCTGGATGGAGGACACTGAGACAAAAGGAAACGGAATGGCTTTTCATAACCAGGTATTGACACTTTTTGAGTTTAGTGTCCTGAAACCCAGGGTAGAAAGAAGAAAGTATGAGGGTGGTCTTGCAACTTGGCAGTAGGTGGGACCTAAGCAAAAATACTGTAGTGAGCTTTTTACAGGGGCTGGGGTGGCCCAGATACTTTAGGAAGAATGATGTCTGCTTTAGTTTTTTTTCTCATTTTGTGATATGACCTCTCTCCCCGATTATAACTGGTATTAAGAAATGCATATTTTAAAATAAAAATGTATGTTCATTTTCTTTTTTCTTAGTTCTTCTTCCAATCTGAAGAGATTTAAATTCCTTTTACTTGCTCTAATTTTTTCTTTTCTTTTAATTATGATTAAATTGAAGAGAGTACTACAATCTTATTAAGAGAAGTTACTAAATTTGCCTTTTCCCATACTCTTGTTTTGTCTTTTCTTACTTTTATGATTGATCTGAAATGAGAGCTAAGTCATACTTTGAATTAGATATGCACCACAATGCATCATACAAATTAGGACAGATTTCTAAATGTTCCAAGGAATAATAGCAATCAAAATAATAGTAACAGTGATGATGATGATGATAGTAGTGATGGTTTTCATTGAGTGATTACTAGGTACCTGATTGTTTGCCAACATGGTACTTGCATTATCTCTTTTAATCTTTATAACAATCCTGTGAGGTGGCTATTATTACATTTTCTGTTTATTAAGTGGGGAAATTTAGGCTTATAGAGGTCAAGTAACTTGACCAACATCATGCAGTAGCTAGTAAATAGCAGAACTAACAGGTGAACCCAAGTGTTACTAATTTCAGAGCTCATGCTCTTACAAAGCTCCTTCCTATGCTCTACAGAAGAGGGACATCATTCCAACATTTACTCCCCTGAATACAGACATCCTTTCTTCAAAAATAAAATCAGGTAAAGTACAATAAAGTAAAATTGTAAATGTCAAATTAAATAGGTTTGTTGATTCTCTACTTCATTCAATTTGATGTACATGTGTTGCAGGCAAACAGGTCTGAAAGAGATAATTCTGTGGAAAAATGTTTCTTGATCATTCACAAAGACTTGCAAGCCACTATTTGGGTGACCAATTGTTGACATTCTTGAGGTCACAAAAATAAAATAAAACAAATAAATAAACAACAAAAAAAGCACAAAACACCGATGGAGAGAAGCTCTGAAGAAAATCATTTATGGGATTATTGGATTATAATATACCCTATATTTTTATGGACAATTTAAGAGATTTTTCAAGGGTACTTTTGCGCAGGTGGAATTATTGCTTAATGAGGTGATTTTAGTGCCTAATGTCCCTGTAAGGGGCAACTCTATCATGCTTCATTCACTCCATAGTTTGCCATTTAAAGCTTGTTTTCACGAATCTATGGCAAATGTGTGTAGGTAACTTTCTTGGTTGACTAAAATGCTCACATATCTTAATTGGTCAGCCCTGTCTCTGATTTCTAAGACTTCGTTATTCTTGGAGTAGAGTCAGGTTCAGTGCCAAGGAATGGCATTGGACTTAGTTTCTTATTCCTAATTAGGCAGCCCCTTGTGGATGATTATAACTCCATTAGTTAATTGATTCTATTTGACAGTTACAGAACGTGACTCTACTCTCAAATAAGTTATCTGTGGACTGAAGTGGGTTGAAACAACAGCCGGTCCATCAGGATTGGAAAGGCCTGTTGCAATAATAGTTTACCACCCTGCTTAACCTCTAGGGGGAGCTGAAGAATTACCCCCTTCACACCCACTCAAAGATGAGAGAGTAGGAAGTGAGTAAAGGAATAAAAAGGCATTCTCAAGAATGTATGACTGAACATGAGGTTCAAGAGAAGAGTTTTAAGTTCATTTCATAAGTCTGCTGTTGTTGGGTAGTTTAGCATTTTCTCCAGTAGCACAGGAAATGGGTTCCTTGGGCCCATTTTTTTCAGATCTTACCTCACCTTCTTATTTAGGTTCATTTTGTATATTTCTTTTACTATCAGGGTGCTGAGATTCAGCAAGGCCAAATTAGTGTGTGATTCTTGAGAAAAGAAGCCAAGGAGATGGCTGCTTGACATCTATAATATACTACATGTGATGCAACATGTGCTATGCAAAATAGAAGACCACTGAATGATTTGGGACCAAGGTCTGGCTACTGATAATGGGCATCCATTTGGATATATACCACTTCCTGTAGTAGCTGGTAGCTTGACAATATGCTTCAGTCTGTCTACTACATCACTGTTACATGATGCATTTGCTAAAGTTAAAAAAGTGCTTTAAAATACATTTAAATGGCTTATAAAATATATATGAATTTATATATAATTCTCATTCTTGTACAGTAAAATTTTGGAAGATTAAATGAGAAGCTGTTGATAATTCTGTTTGGTTCTGGTTACCTCTGAGCTCTGGGAAAAATGGAAGGCTTACTGTTTATTGTATCTTCTGTGTGTGTATGTGCACGCATGTTGTACTATGTCCTTTTATTCATTTTCGGTAAATGTTATGCAGTGAAATGGTCACAATAGTTGTTTCTAAGTAGTAGGATTGACATCTCTATCTCTCTTTTATTATCTTTCTGTATTTTCTGTTTTTTTGCAATGGTCATCTATTCCTTTAAAACCAGCAAAAACAATTTAAAAAGATTCATCTTTATTCCCTAAGACAACATTATAATATAGGTGATATTAATCTCTCTGTGTCTCAGTTTCTAATAGGATTAAATAATTTGTCTAAGATTTTATCTGGCAAAACTGGGACCCAAACACTAGTTTTTGACTCAGTCCACCATACCAAACACATCTAATTGTGATAAGGAGAGCAAAGGCTTAAGCCTTGTTAGTGTCCAGTGCCTTTAGAGACCCATCAGGACCAGAGTCATTCTGTGATGTTGTTCTGGATCACCTTATCAAGATCAGTCCAGTGGGACTCTGTGGATGCCTAGAGTCAAGTTGGTGAGAAGGGCCCAAAGAAAAGGGGATGAGGTACCAAAGGAACTACCAAAGGAACTGATCTTCTCTTATCTACCTTATTCAAGGTATTATATGCTTTACCTTTGTGTGCGTGTGTGTACTTTACCTTTTAAAGTGAGATCTCTCTGGGTACATTCAGAGGAACCAGGAAGACTTACTATAATTCAGTCCCTTCTGTCTGCAGAAAGACAATTTACATGTGGCCCCAGCTCAGACATGCATCTTCTAATTCATTTGAAGGGTACTGAAGGAGAGCAGTGGCGTTTAATGATCCTCTGCAGTCTCACAGGTTTCATTAAGGTGGCTTTATGGTCTCATTTTGACCTGGCTACTCTCCAGAAGGATGCTATTTGAAACAACATTCGGTCCATCAGGATTGGAAAGGCCTCCCCTGTTCTTATGGGGAGCTCAGTGAGGTGAAGGGGAGCTCAAGTCCCCAGAATTGAATTTCTGTTGATCAAAGAATTTGGTGGATCAGACAGGAATGGCCAACATCTAGGCTAAGTGCCACCACTCCTGCCCCTGTAGCCATGACAGACATTGCTAACTGATATCTTTGCTGAATTTGCCTAAGGTCTCAGAACCCTTGTCACATCACTCCAGGAAGTTACAATCAATTGACCATACTTGTCATGCAACAGGTTGAAACCTGTTTGAAAATAGAGTGGGCATGGTCTAGGGAAGCACTTAGCTGAGACACTGTGTGTACATGCTTAGGCCACCTCAGAGTTTATTTCATAATTTCAAGTTTATCCACAATCGTGGTCCATTTCCTTTGACTGTTCTTTGGAGTCTCCGTAGCATGTTTCACATCACTCAACCTCAGAAGCTTCTATATCTGTTAATGCAGCAACATTTATCACCTCCTAGAACATGTTTTCCTGTTGATCTTTGTCCACCTCATTCAGTAGGAGAGTAGTTAGTTGCTTTTTTTCCAACCCATATGGAGGGTTATACACTTATCCCTATTAGATATTATTATAAGATTTGACCCATTTGGTAATTAATTGGTTGGGTATTTTATTGTAAAACATATTTTCTCTTCCTCAGAGATTTTCCCACCTTTAGGCTTGATAAGGAATGTCTGCTGTCTTCATTTAGGAACAATCTGTGATATTGAGTGCACAAGAAGGGAGTACGACAGGCCTTTCTCCTTCTCTGACTAATTTCCATTTATTCTTCAGTTCTCAGCTGCTGACTTTTCCCTAGGAAGACTTTCTTGACTCCCCAGCTCTGCTACTTACCCTACATGTGTGATGTTGATTGGTCACTACATCTCTTTGCCTTAGGTGACTCATCTGTGAATGGAAGGGCTAAGCAGTAGCTACTGTCTGAATTCTTAGACTACTACCCTGGGTTATTTGCAAGAATCTCAGCCACACTTATTACCCACTCTGTTTAGTTCAAGGTGTCATTTGGCTTGTCAAAGAATTTTCCTTTCAAGTTGCTACAAAAACAGAACTGGTTTGAGCTTTACTACAAAAACATAGAACTAGTCTGATCTTAAAATAACAACAAAAAACCCCAACCACTATCATAAGTATCAGGATTATTTATCATTTAAATCCAAAACAGTTTAATTTAAATAATAATTGAGATGAGGGAGTTGTTCATATATGGAATTTGCTTGTGATTATTGAAAATTGGCAAATTGGACTCAAATTTTTCTTTCCCACTCTCCTTCCTCCTTGCCTTCATTGACTTTGACTACTAAATGAATATATATACATATATATTCAACCCACCTGCTAAATCAAGATAGAGGAGATCAGTGCTTTCATTCCCAGGGGATGTATCAACCATCATTAAAGATGCAGACAGCAAAACAGCAATTTGAGCCTTGGAGAGCAGGTTGGAAAAGAATAATTTACAGTTGTGTTTTTGCTGTTGGCATTATACTAAATCACACCAAGTCCCTTCAATTGTTAGGCATGCTTTCAGTCTGGGATCAGAACAAGTCTATCAAGGTAGATATTTTTCCATTTTTTTGCAAATAACATTTTATTTTTCAGAAATCTAGAGCCAAGAAAAAGAACGGCTTGTCTGCTCAGATACAAATGCCTTATTTGAACTTGAATCACAGACAGAGGAAGGCAGGGGAGATCAGACATGAAAGCATGAGTCATGGCAGTTGGGTGGGAGAACAAAAGTGTCTTTTCCCCCCTTTTGTTTCCTGAAAGCCACAATCAATAGCATGCTTGTAACTGCACCAAGGGGCACAGGAACAAAGAATTCAATACAAATGCATTAAACTCTTTTAAATTTGTCACGGTGCAAAGGCAGATGCACTCTTGACATTGAATTTCTTGCATCAAGACAATCATTTCAAATCTCTTGGGAAGAAGTGCTTCTGGAATAGAAGGGTTTGGTGTCAGTTTAGCATTGCCCTTTATCTTCTTTGAAGTTTATGCTTTTTTTCCCCCTTTTGGTAACTTATGATTTAGTTGATACTATAAAAAATAATAATGTTGCTTTGGAAGTTCTATAGGCTTTAGGTATAGATGTATAGAGCTTGGAAATCAACTAGATGAATTTTACTCACTTTAAAAGTGAGGATTCTGAGGTTTAGACAGCAGAATATCTTCTGAGTAATGGCAGAGCTTACTAGTAAAGTTCTGCTAGGTCTTGGTCCAGGTGAGCCATAGGGCAAACACTTTCCAATCTGACCATATTCATGTGAGATCATCAGCTGTATTATTATCATAAATGTTTCACAGTAGGGTGGTAGGAGCCCCAGAAGGATGGGTAACTTGTCTTAAGAAGGAAATGGTAGCACTCACTTTGGGGTCCAAACCTATCTAGTTCTATTCTAAATTTAATATTTTTTTGGACAAAAAGTCCCATGGCTTAAGAAAGTTGAAAAAGGGAAAAGGGGAAAAACAAGGCTTAGGGAAATAAAGAACAATACATAGAAACAATGAATGAGCATTTTGCTTTGATGATGTGAAGGGCACTTCACATCACTTTGATGATGTGAAGTGTTAGACGAAGTTCATTTATTATGAACAATATGATGCTGTTTCTCTTGGCATTTATGCTAATCCCATATCTTCCGCTTTGGTAATATTGATTACTAGTCTGTTATTCATTCCAGTGCAGTATGGATAAATGAGATCAACTGCCAACTATAAGGTTAACATGTAACTATTTTCAATGGTCAATTCCCTTCCATGCATTTCCTTTTCTCCCCACCATACTTATTCTGCCAGATTCTGTGACATACAATGCTGGTTTTCCTATATATTAAGATATTTTTCTTCTTTAGCCTAATTCAGGGACCACATCCATAACTTTAGCCTCACCAGCACTACCTACAAACCAATCAAGCTATCTTACTTGTCTTCCTTTTCCATGATAGTATTGACTGAACATTTTCCTTGATCTATGGTGGAACGACTGACGAACAACTGAAGTGTCAGGACAGAACAAATCAGAATTCTGATCCACAGTTGCCTAATCTGTGAGTCATGGTTTCTGAGATCAGAGTTGAGGCTGCTAAGAGCAGACTCACTGCTTTGTTGCCTGTTCCCTTCATGGACAGAGCACATTGCAGATCAGTGAACCACATTCTCTGTTGCTGCAGTCTTCATATTCCCTGCCCTGCTCCCCTGTAGACTTTAGCTCTATGAAACAAAGTGTTTTCTAATACCGGGGAACTGCCTTACACCCTCTGAAGCTAGAATCCAAAGGAAGGAAAGGCTCCCACTGAGCCCCACAGAACCGTACACGCTAGCATCAGAACCTCTGTGCTGTCCTCTTTTGTTATTTGAAGTGAGATGTCGCTTCTGGTGAAGTCAGTACAGTCTCTGAGAAGTCAGTTTCTCTCTAACTCCCTAGTTTGGGTTCAATTGCATCTAGGGTAGACAGTTTCGATGGAGCTTTCTAAAAATGCAGCAATATCCTCCACCTGCGTTTGGAAAATCAAGACAAATTCTTTCTAACTCTTCCATCAGCCACCCACACTTCTGTAATCCGAATGTAGCTAACGGTTTCTGTTATTGATATGAAAGGCAAATCGGAGAGCTTAGCCCTTAAGGAGTTTGGGAAGCTCCAGGACTGATAAAATGTAGGAAAAATGCGGTTTCCCTCTTGAAAATCAGGAGGCTTTTTTTGGTATGTGAAATTACTTTGTAATTTCTCCCCTGGCAATTTTCATGACAACAAAGAGTCATTTTATAGGAAAATGAACAAAGTTCTTGTGCAAAGCTATCTTTTAAATGTCAGTTTTTGAAAAATGTCAAAGATAAACAAGCAGTTTGAGGTGAGGGAAGGAGAAACTTATGAAACTTACAAAGCATGTGGACTGTTGAAACAATTTTATTGCAAGTTAGAATTTTGTGTTCCTAAGTCTTGCTGTCGAGAGTGTGGCTTTGGGTGTAAGGGACTTCTGTCATTGACAAACAGATTGGGACATATGATGTTTACTGAAATTCGTTTTCTCTATGCCTTTAGGATCACAAACAGCAGAGCTTTGAGATTATATTTGGAAACAGATCAACTATTTAATCTCTTCTTATTCTCCATCTCCACATGGGCGTGCACACACATACACACACGCACACACAGCCTGTCCATCCCAAGCAAACATTTGAAGGAAAATATGACCTTGAAAATGAATAAAAAGAAAAATATACAAATTGCAAATGTGACATTGAATCTAGACAAAAACAAGACCAGGCAATAGACAGTGTTCCTCAGAATATGTCACTGTCAGTTAATTTTCTCCTGTGATTATTCATTTCACAACTGAAAAAAATCAGCAGTGTCGTCTCAGCATTGAACAAATCTAATGATCTTTGCATAGAGAAGATCTGTGATCCATAGTGGCAGTTGTTGCCCATATTTAGCAATTATAGACATATTATTTAGGTTATATTAAACACCATAGTGGGGTGCTATAAAACATGTGCTTTTACCCAATTCTTTTCCTTTGAAGTTGCTGTTAAATAAATGGGCAAAAAAATTAGGCAGAGAGAGAGAGAGAAAGAGAGAAGAAGAGAACTACCTTTGGGACAATGCTAAAACAGTTTTGCAAGGTTCAAGAATACATGATATAGTAGAGTTGATTCTTGCTGTGTTGGAAGTGTCTAGAGAATAGACCATCCTGGTGGGAAGATATGTTTCTAGAAAGTAATGGCTTAAGTCTGTACAATGAAGTAAAAACAGGTCTTGAAATCAGACACACCAGGGGTTGATATGTATTGACTCATAGCTCCTAATGCTCCATAGGTGCACAGTAACCTGAATTGTGGATATTGTGGAAGTTTTGAGCAATTTTTTTCACCATTTAGTTAGACATAGCTTCCAGGGGGTGTTTCTCAGCTCCTGCTTCAATACACAGAATGATACTTCCTCAGCTCTGCCCATGAATACTTCATGCCTAGGCCCAGCACGGTATAAGAAGAACTGATTTTATGCTATCAAACTCCCTAAACATATCTCAGATTCCTCTCCTTTTCCTAACACAGAGTCCCATTTCTAGTCTCAACGGGGCTAGCCTTTTCTAAGGTTGTCTGGTAAAGACATCTGGTCCTGATTTGCCATTTTCTTAACTCCTTTCTACTCCTTCCAACTCCCAAAGAGTCTCCTTGCATAATAATTCCCCATACAATGCTGGCCTCTCTATTTTATTATAAAAATAATCTCAATAACGTCTCTGAAACTCTGTCTTCTCAGGTGGGAAAGGCAGACAGCCATACCTACCTTATCAGATGGTTGTTAGGATTAAAAGAGCTTGGCAGAGAATGAATGTTCAATAAACACTAGTCTTTTCTTCTTTCTCCCCATCCTCTGGCCCTGAGACATGTCACAAGGAGACCAGAGGACTCCTTGTGAAGAGAAAAGAATCTGGTAAGCCCTGGGAAGACATTCGCAGATTATTGCCATAATTCAGGATTGTGGCTATTCTTTTTAAAATGGTACTGCTTTATTCATTATTCATTATAATTTATTCATTAAAATTATCTATGTCCTTATATACACAAAGCAGTATTGTATGAGCTATAAGGAAAAGGTGGCTTATGCCCTCAAGTAACTTATGGTCTAGAGGATTTAGACAGGCATATAAACACAACTGTAATGCAAGAGAAAATAAATTAAAAGTGCATTATTGAAGAGATAAGCAAAGTCCTGTGGGAACAAATAAGGAGATGTTAAATTTGATGGGGGTTATCAGTAAAGCTTCACAGAGGAGGCATTGTTTGAAAAGAATTTTGGAAGATTGCTGGGATTTCGGTTGGTATAATGGGAGTCCAGAGCTTTCAAAGCTGAGTGTAATTGTGCAATGGCTTGTTCAGTGTAAGGTGAGAGTAGGCTACATTCATTCCTCTATTCAACAAATATTTACTCACATAGATACTGTGTTCTGCACTGGAGATTCTCAGGGAATAAAACAGCCCCAAATCTTCACCAGAATATATAATTTATATTCTATTGCAAAGGGGGGTTTAGTGAAGTAAGCTTGGAAGGAGAGGGACAGATGGGGGATGCAAGCCTAAAGAATTTGGACCTCAGGGAAACCTTAGGACCCTATCTATGGCTGCAATATAAAATATGAGTCAGCCAGGGGAGACAAGGTCAGAGGAATACCTGTGAGAAAATGATGGAGGTATACTAAGTGAGAAGTGATGAGGCCTGGCCTAGGGAAATGGCAGCAGAGAATGGAGAGGAAGGGAATTGAAAGATGGAATTAACTAAGGATGTCAAATGGATGGAGAGGAGAGAAGATGAAATTGAATCCTGGATGCCCGGGAAGACTCAACTTTCCAATAACAACCTCCTTTTCTGAAGACCAGCAAGATCCTGAAAGAAAGCTCAGTCAAAGAGAAAATAACATAAAATCTTTTCTGTAGAGTTCACCTTAGGTTGCAATGACTATGCCCACCAGGATTTTGTTTATTGGGTCCTATCATTTAACCACCAACTATTTATTCTAGAAAAAGGTTATTTCTTTGCCTCTCCCACATATCTTGTTGCCTCTCTCATTATATTGTTGAAAATGTCTTGGAGTTTAAATAAAAACTCTTGTTCATGAACATAATGTGATTTTATTTGGAGTATTTGATGAATGACTCTTGACCCATATGGTGAGATCATATTCTCCCCAAGATGACAGATCAATCAGAGAATTGTGTTTGGCTCTTGTAAGATAATTAGGTAATTTCTTTAATCTAACTCTGGGAAAATGTTTTAGATAAGCTAATAGTGAATTCAGACAAGCTCTGTTTATGATATCACACAATGCGCCTTGCTTAATGATTAAACAGCTATGCTAAACAATTGAACCTTTTAAAGAAGCCTTGTAAGATGAATGTTAATATAGTCTTATAATTGCCTTTCGAATGTTAGGGAAAATGCTGATGAAAATTTGCATTATTGTTCTTGGTAGAGGTGGTTGGAAATTAACTATATATTTATAAATATTTTAATATCATAAACCACATCCCGGCAATCAATTTGAGCAGCAGAGTAAATATGGCCTCCATTAATTTAAAGGTTCATCATTTATTTTTAAATGTCCTCGGAATGTCACCTGCTCGAATCCATTTCTCCTGCTCTTTTACAGTGAGTCACCATGGTTGGTGGCTAATAATGGTGCCACCTGCTCTGTAGGATCTGGGGAAATGTTAATTGCTGGGAGTAGTCACTTATGCAACTTCTGACGAAGTAAAAATGAGCACAGATGTGGGAGTCAAGGGACCTGATTCTGATCTTAGATTGCCCATGCCTGACCTTGGGAAGTCATAAAATCCCTCTGATCCTTAATTTTCCTATTTGCAAAATGGGAGTGTAGGTCTAGATGAAATCTGCAGGGCACAAACTGTGGGAACTGTGACTACAAACAGACATGGCACAGCTGAGAACGAGACTGGCCGAGGCAATTAAAATCAACCCTTCAGTTCCAAGTTCACATCCAACAGACTTGGCCTCAGAGTTCTGCTTTCAAGCCATTAGACTACAACTTCCCTGATTTCAGAGCCTGAATTTCTTTTTCATCTTTGTAGCCTCAGCACCTGTCTCATACCATGTACTTGTCTGATTTTTATTTGGCAAACATTTATTGAGTATCCTCTTTGTGTTCAGTAGTGAAGCCAGGCTCTGGAATAAGACTGCTTGGTTGCCTGACATCTCATGCTGACTTGTTACTTCATAAGTGTGTGATGTTGGGCAAGTTGGTTTCTCTATGCCTCAGTTTTCTCATCTGTGAAAATACCTCCTGTCATGAGGTTGTTGTCAGGATTAAATTGCATAATTTATGTATTTAGCACGGAGGAGTTGCTTAATCACATTTTGCTGTGATGATGATGATGATGATGACGATGATAAGGCGGAGGAGTAGCAGGAGGATGAGAAGGAGGGGATCATCTAGGGGCACAGTAAACGTTTGCTGAAAAAAATACGAGTTTTAATTATTCATCTCCATCTGTATCCTTGTTCTGTACCAGTGTTTAAAATTTTAAAATCATGGTAAGATATATATATATATATGTAAAACATAAAAAAGACCATTTTAGCCATTTTTAAGTTTACAATTTAGTGGTATTAAGTATAGCCACAATGTTGTGTAACCATTACCGTTATCTATTTCCAGATCATTTTCATCATCTCAAACAGAAATTCTGTACCCACTCAGCAATAACTGCCCATTCTCCCTTCTTCCCGGCCCCTGGTTACCATAATCTTTTTTGCGTCCATTTGTTTTGGTCTTAGTCAGTTATTTTAGGAGCATACCCTTCATAGCTGGTGATCATTGGCTGTCTCTGCTCATGTTTAAGAGTGGGATACTTGGAAGCTGGTTGGAAACTCCGCGTAGATAAATGAGGCCTTGGCAACTCTGCATTTCAATATAGGGCTATCTGGCCAGGGTACTTCCTTGGGGGTGGGGGAGACTTCCTATGTTCATATCTTTATTCTTTTCATTTGATCTGGTAGATTCCCGAGAAAAGGGTCTCTAGTCTTTAGCCTACTGGCTATAAGGCTGTCTTCCAGCATTCCAGAAGAGGCAGATGCGGAAAAAGGCAGAAGCCTCCATCTTCAGTGGGAAGGCTTTTACTCCCTCATGCCCCTGATTTCACTTCTCATTCCTTAACCATGCTGAGGGTTGTGAACCCAGAGACCCCACGTTTTAGTCTTTCCAAAGAATAAACCTTACCTTTATGTTGAGAAGAAGCAGGAGATCTTGGGAGTTAATGGCTTTTAAAATATACTCTCTACCAAATTTTCATGTTTTCTTATAGCCTGCCTTCTACCCCATTTCCGAAGAAACCCAATGCTGCTAATTCTTGAAACTTTTGGAGGATTCTGAGGTATAAAATGACTTGCTTCTTGGCTTTTCCTACCACTGACTTACTATGGGTTGAATTGTGTCCCCCAAAAAGTTATGTTTAAGTCCTAACCCCCGGTCCCATGAATTTGATTCTATTTGGAAAAAATAATGTTTGAAGTTTTTATTAGTTAAGATGAGGCCAAACTGTATTAGGGTCACCCTAATCCAATGGGACCAGTGTCCTTAAAAGAAAGGAATAATTGGACACAGACAGAGAGATAAGACAGTTTTGGTGCTAAGAAGTAAGGTGCTGCTGTAACAAATACCTAAAAATGTGGAAGTGGCTTTGGAATTGGGTAGTAGATAGAAGCTGGAAGAATTTTGAGGCATTTGATAAAAAAGCTGAATCCCCAATGTTGTGCTAAATCAGTTACTTCCTATCTATCTGCTCTCCAGCTTCTAAAATTATGAAATTTTTAGAAGAGGCTGTTGCCTCTTCTTCCGTTTTATTTGCCCTTGTGGGTTTGCGTCTTTTAAATATTCCTTTACTGTTGTCTTAATGTGGTTTCGGTAGTGAGCAGAGGCTATTGCTTGAGTTTAGTCTGTTGTTTCTAACTGGAAGACCATGTATTTATTCTTTTTTATTGTTGGATTCAACACATCCATCCCTTGACAGTAGCTTCTACTTCCATAAGTTTCCCCTAAGCCTCAGACCTTATAAACTATGATACTCACAAGTCTTTTTCTGCTTTGTACATTATAATATTATATTTTTCTTAACACCTTTTGTGGGCCTCAGAAGAGACACTGGCATAGAATCTGTCTTCATTTATCACATACGCCTTCTGCTCCAGACTTCTTTCCCAGCTGGTGAATGTCAAAGGCAGGGTCTATATCCCAAAACTGGCTAAAAGTAAAACCATGGGTGGATTGTGTTTTCTTTTAATCAATTTTACACAACTGGACAGTCAATGCTATTTAACTGAATTCAGCTTTAACAATTTGGACTCTTTCTGGGCTTAAAGAATATATAATTTAAGCTGCTTTAAACAAACAAGGATATTTATTGGTTCACAAAAACTGAGAGGTGAAAATTAGTTCTAGTTCAAGTCTTGGTTTGATTCAGGGGCTCAGGTGATATCAGAATTTATTTTCTTTTCATCCTTCTTCCATTGTGGTTACTTCAATTTTAGGTTCCACATGGTACTTAGGTTACAGTCCAGCCTAAGAGAGTTCACTTTTGTCTTAGAGGTTCCAGCCAGAGCACAGAGATTAATGTTGACTGGCTCAGGTGGTATTATGTGCCTTTTAAACCCATCTCTGATGTCCAAGTCTGAGTGACCCTTGTGGCCCTCACACTCTGGTTAAAGCCCCTGCCCCTTCATTGTCCTGGGATGTCAGCCTGGTGTTCCCTGTGGCTAAATGATAGGCCAAAGAGAAAATCTCTTTCTCTCAAGGATATGGAATTAGGACACAAAAGCATTGAACAAGTAGCTATGGGAGGTGAACTGGTGAGAGTATATAGACCCAGGGACCAAAGTAACATTTTGTGTTGATCTGTACCAGCGATCAAGATAAGAATAATGCGCCTGCAGAGAAAGATGGGTGAAGCAGACACACAACAGAGATGAGCAAGCATAAGCCAAAAA
>JAQZBX010024203.1:0-30346 GCA_029593785.1 Cabassous unicinctus
CCCCCCCTTGCTGCTTGTGTTTGCTGTGTCCATTTGCTGTGTGTTTTTTCTGTGTCTGCTTATCTCCCCCTTGCTGTGAGGTCTTGCTGCATCAGCCCACCGCGCCGCGCGGGCCAGCTCGCCCTCAGAAGGAGGCCTCGGGAAGCGAACCCGGGGCCTCCCATATGGTAAACGGGAGCTCTATCGATTGAGCCACACCCGCTTCCCTGTTAAGTGACTTTAAATTTACTGAAGAGAAACTGAAAGAAAGAAGAAACGGACAAACCCTTTTAGGCCTCCTGCCCCAAAGCTAGGGCTTTACTTGCTCCCTAGTGTACAAAGTTCTTCACTCCTGGATGGACTAGGCTGATGAGATAGAGGAAGAGAGAGTCACTGCAGAGGGGAGAGGGGAGAGGAGGCGAGGGGATGGTGGGGAAGAGAGAGAGAGGGAGAGAGGGAGAGATGGGGCAGGGGTGCTTCCTGTTTGCTGTCTGGAGCTGTGCAGGGGGCCAAGCATGGCATTCTGCTCGTGGGGGGCTTAGGACTGAATGTGAGGAGTCACTCAGCACAGCAACATTTTA
The DNA here is from genome assembly GCA_029593785.1 of Cabassous unicinctus. NCBI lineage: Eukaryota > Metazoa > Chordata > Mammalia > Cingulata > Chlamyphoridae > Cabassous > Cabassous unicinctus. Next base: position 561 of record JAQZBX010024203.1, read on the forward strand.
AGAAAGAGCACCTGGGCCCCCACATTACAGTCCTCACCTTGAATCCAAGCTTCCTGGGCAAACTGTAGGGAGAGAAGCCTAGCCAACTCTCTAAGAATTTTTTAAAGGTGGAGGCAGCTCGTGCTGCTTGCCTCCAAGGGGCACCCCAAACAGAGGCTGCGGTGAACGGAGCACCCTGCTAGCTAAGTGGGGTGTGGGCTCTGCTCAGATTCAGGATGAAGCCAGGCCCCTGCCAGGTAAATGCTCATGCAAGTGCTTCCCTGAGCTTGACCCTCAACACCAGTGGGCTCTGGGCACACCCAGACGGGACTGTTTTACGTCTTTACCCCTGTAACGCCCCCCACCCCGCACTTGGCTGTCTGCAGCAAAGGTCTCTGCGAGACACGCGGGCGGGTGAGAGAAAGCGGCGAGGTCCTGGGCGGCTCTGCTTGGCTCACCTCCGAGACAGACTTGACGAACCGGATCCCATCACTGGCTCCCTTCACTTTGCCCAGACAGTCACAGAAGTAGTCCCAGTAGTCCTTCTTGTTGCCCAGGAGCGTGGCCTTCTCTTTCTGATCGAACTGGGTAGAGAGAGAGACAGAGGGAGAAGGCCAAGCCCACTGCTGTCCATGCCGCCACGTAAATGATAAACACTAACCAAGCGTCTTAGATGCCTGGCACTGGGCTAGGCCCTTTACTGGCATTATTCTCAATTATTCTCACCCTCAACAACCTTGGCAGATGGGGGCGTCTTAAGCCCCAATTTACAGGCGTGGAAGCTGTGGCTCAGAGAAGACTGGCTCAAGGCCACACAACTGGTGAGATTCAGGAATAACAGCCCCCAAAATAAACTTATCCCTTGACAGGTGGTCTGTGTATAGAGTCGGTGGAAGACCCCCAAAATGCTACTGTCAGATGGAGACATGATAAAGAAACACATGTGAAAAGTCCTAAGAGCAACGTGAAGAGTGATAACTATTTCCCAACTTAAGGAAATAAGTTAATGACATTTTATCCCAACCACTCAACTCTTAGGTTTCAATACTATGTTTCAATACTCATACAATAAATTCAAATAAATGACAGCAATGAGTCATTTTGAGTACAAAACCTAAATGGGCTTAACTGAATAAAAATGAAGTCCATAAGCATTCACACACACACACAGACACACACACACACACGTCCTCAAGCATTTTCACAATGTTAAACAGAGTACCACTTGAAAAGGCAGGGGAAAGGTCAGCCCTTCATCACAGTGGGAGCCTCCCTCCAATGGGGTCTCATCTTATGTGGTTTGGTGGGACATGAAGTTGCAAATAACGGTGCTCGAAATAATAGAGGTTATCTCTTTCTATAACATTTTATAGCATTTTTTTCTAATTATAGAAGACAAGCATACGTTGTTAGGAAATCTAGCTAAAACAAAAAAATAGAAAAGAAAAAAAGTATAATGCCTAATATCCCATTCTGATAAGTTTTATTAACATCTGGGCTTGTTTCCGTCCTGCCTTTTTTGCTAGGTGTCTTTTCCCTCATCTGCAGAGTTCTCAGAAGCAGTGCTTCTTACACTAAGCAGGAATAAAGCCACCCTGTGTGCTTGTGCAAAGTTTCCTGGACCCACTGCAAAGACCCTGATGGAGCACGTCAGGGTGGGAACCGAGCACCTATGCCCCCCAAGCTCCCAGGTGAGGCTGCTGCTGCTGGGCTACGGACCACCTGAGTAGTGGGCTTCTAGAAGAGGGGCCTACAGATAACCTTCAGAGGGTCCACTCATCCCTGGAGACCGTGTGACTGGGTGTGAACATATACACATGGCTGTTTGGGGAGAGAGCCAATGACTTTCACCAAACTCTCAAAGGAGTATGCAACTACCCAAAAGCTAAAATCCCTGCTATACGGTGGCCCTGTGGCCTCCCTGAAGATGACCTTGAGTCCAACACCACCCTAAGGGGCAGCCTTCCAATTCCCCAGAGGAGGTCTCGCTCCCACTGCAGACTGCTCTGACCTTCAGTCTAACGAGGGCGAATGGCTCTACCGAGCTCTCTGAATTACATCCTGAACGCCGATGAGTAAGCCAAGAGGAAAGCAAGAGGCAGCAGAGCAAAAACCAGCACCTCACAGGACTCACTTACTTGTAGCAGATAAAACCAGCACCTCACAGGACTCACTTACTTGTAGCAGATAAAACCAGCACCTCACAGGACTCACTTACTTGTAGGAGATACTCAAGTTTGTAGGAAAATTTATGCAGGCTGGTGCTGTCATCCGTGATGGGCTCCCCGGCTTCCTGGAACTCTTTGCTTAGTTCTGCCACGGCATCTTGAAGACAAAAAACAGGAGCACATAACAAGACGGAGACTGACCTCAGAGACAGAAGCAATTTCAGAACCATTGAAACGTGTAGGGGGAAAGTACAACTTAGAATCGATGAAATCTGGTATGACTGTCCCATTTTACAGATAAGGAATGCAGAGGGAGGTCAGAGCACTTGGCAGAAGAGTGCCGGCTGGAACAAGAACCTGCTGTGATGGTGTGAAGCCGTATGGACCCCAGAAAGGTATGGCCTTAAAGGTAATCCGTTCCTGGGGATGTGGACCCATTGTAAGCAGGCTCTTAAGATGTGGCCCATCTCATCCAGGGTGGGTCGTAATCCCCTGCCTGGAGTTCTTTAAAAGAGAATGAAATTCAGACAAAGAGAAAGAAAGCCACAGAAACAAAAGCTGGAAGCAATGACACCTGGGAGAGAAAGGAGAGTCCAGCAGGCACTACCATGTGCCTTGCCACGTGGCAGAGGAGCCCAGGATCACGGGCAGCCGGTCTTCAGAAAGAAGGGATCATCTTGATGATGTCTTGATTTGGGCATTTTCACGGCCTCAGAACTGTAAGCTTGTAAGCTAATAAATTCCCATTGTAAAAGCCAACCCATTTCTGGCATGTTGCTTTTGGCACCTAGCAAACTAGGACATCTGGTTTCCTCAAGATCTTTCTGACTCCAGAGACCCCCTCTTAACGTCTAAGATATCCTATCTCCCTGTGCAGAGAAGGGAGAAACACCTTTTGACTACCTCACTGCCTCTGGGCTTGGTTTGAATACTGGGGGAAACGTCCCCAGCTGAGATGGCGAGGACATCCTGGACAAGGCTCTCTCCTCCTCTGAGCCCTGCTCCCAAGCACCATGGTTCCAAAGCAGACTTGCCAGGACTGAAGCTGAGCCTGAGCTGGCTGAAAAATCACCAACACCGAGCCCTCAGGAAAGCCGGCAAATGGCGAAGACAAGATGCTGGGATCGATGCCTGCGATGACAAGTGACGGATGCCCTGCTGCACCCTGCTGGAGGTGTCCGCTGTGGCTGGGAAGGATCCAGCCTTCCCCCTCCATCCTAAGACTGGATGATGTGGACAACCAATGTTCCATTGATCTGTAAACTCCTGAAACTTTGAATGATGGAGACTTTGAATATGAAATATGAAATTTTCAGCTCTAATCTCTGGTAATCCAAATGCATTACTTACTTACTTACTTACTTACTTATTTATTTATTTATTTTTACTGGGAGGTCCCAGGGATCGAACCCAGGTCTCTCCATATGGGAGATGGACACCCAACCATTTGGGCCACATCCGTCCCCCATGTATTACTTATTAATATTAATTTTACATGAATTATATATTTGGGTCTCTCAACAATCCCGAGAAGTGGGTGTTGTCATCAAACCTATTTGACATAGGAAGGACACAATTGCAAAGTCAAGGGATCTGCCCAGCAGCTTCCAGGCTAAGAGGTGGAGCCAGAGCTGGCCCCAGCCTGCCGGGCTGCTCAGCCCCTGGGAGCTGCTGTCACCAGAAGCAGACGGGGGCTGCCCCCCAGGTGCGAAGCTGTGCGCTGCCCGAGGACACCCCAGTCGAGGACGCGCCACTCCCGTGGCCCATGCTGTACGTCTGCACGCTGGGTAAGGCAGTCGGCCACAGGCTAAGGTAAAAGGTCTTGAGAAAGGGGTACCTTTTAAACCCCCGCCAAAGTGCTCTGTGGGCTCCCTCTCTATGCCTGTGTCCTCATCTGCAAAATGGGACGATGGTGGTACCTCCCTCACAGGACCAAATGTAAGGACTGGGTGAGCTACCACCTGCCTGTGCACACCTGAGACGGAGTGTGAGGTGGGAGATGACAGGCCTCAGAAAGTGACTTTTGTCTTAGTGCCTTCTGCCCTTCAGAGTGAGGACCGGATCCTGGCCATGCCAGGCCAGTGGCCCCCGTGCGAGGGATGGCTGCTGGTCAGTGCTGTGTCCGAGCGGCTAAGAACCGGGGCCTTTAGTCTGTCAGGAAAGTATCACCATGGACTCTGCAGGCCTGAGGAAGGGGTCAGCTTTGAATCATGGAGCAGCAAAGTATCGGCGCGCCAAACAGGCACTGGTGGTCTGTGGGGGATGGAAAACTTGCCAAAATTCTGACTCTTGGACCATCTTTGACCAGATGAAGTCTGGGCCCTTGAATTTGGAGCCGACAGAGAAAGCAGTCCATTGCTCCTGAGTCTACAAGTTTTCCCTGCTTCTGCCCCTGCCCTGGGGCTACCAGCAGGTCTCTCACCGGGGAATGTGTGCCAGGGAAGTTGGGGAAGCAGCGGGCACTGGAGTGTCACAGGCCATCCGCCAAACAGGACAGATGGGCACCTGGCCTTCCCGCTCAGGGAAGGGAGAAAATTCCTCCCCAGATGAGCCATCTTTGTCAGAGCCCCGAGGTGCGTGATTCGACCAACAACTTAACAGGCAGCTTGAAAGCACACACATACACAGAAATCCAGCTCGGTTTGGAGAGCGGTGTTCTGTCTACAAACTGGCTTTACAGTGCCCTGAGAGGGAAGCCAGACAAGTTCCTCCAGACTCACTGAGGGTGGAAACCTGAGGCCCAAATATTTCCATCTGATGTGGCCTGAGGGCTCCAATTACTCCTGGTGTGAACAGAGATGAAAAGGCTGAATTTCAACTGGCAATGGCAAACTCGGCCACAACTCCCTCAAAATCAGGCCTGGCATGTTCCACGACTTAACTGTACCTTGCAAATCGCGGATAATTCTCTGGAGCTGACTCTCTGCAGTGGTGGAAGCCATGGCCAAGGCTGCAGGCCGTCTCCTGCCGGAGTCTGGAGAAAGGCTTAGAATCTCGGCCCTCCGCGGCCTCTGGTCGGCAGAGGTCAGATTCCACGGTGGCTCCTGCGTGGGGGGAGAGGAGGACGTCTACTCTGGGCAAAGTCGCAGGGGCCTTCTCTGGTCTGCTGCTGACATATTGACATTTATACTCCGACACCATGACCCAGTTTGGGGCCTAAGGAGAAACGGTATCAAGCAAATGCTGCAGACTGCTTTCTGAGCTCCCCTGCACTCAGCCTCACTTTCCATCCTCACAGAAAAGGCTGTCCCCACTGCCTTTACCAAAGGCTGGGCAGCCGCTGTCCAGAGCACTTCCTCCCTTGCCCAGCCCCACTCCCTCCCAGGCAATCCTCTGCCCAGGCAGCACCTGGGGCCAGGGGCTGAGGACACATACCCTCAGGGCTTCTGGACCCCGGAGAGGGGGGCTTGCCTGGTTGCCTGGAGGGGCGGCGGCCCCTTGGAGAAAGCTTACCAGCCTCCGGCCGCCGGGAATCCAGCTCGGCCTGGGGGCTGTGGCCGCCAGCCGGGACACGCCTCTATTTTAAGCTCAGTTTCAATCCCCTGGCGGCGGCCGAGTCCCGAGTTACTGGCCCCGCGTGGGCAGCTGCTGAAGGGATTCGAGGACACAGTGATGACTGAGGCCCAGCAACGGTGAGCAGATGCGTCTCAGCGCCGCTGTGTCCTCCCCTCAGAGGCTCTCATTCTTCCCTTCCATTCGTGCACCACGGGCCCCTAACGTGTGCCGGCAAAGGCAGTCAGCAAGTCTAGGAGCGGCTACCAGGAGGCCAGGGCCTAAAGAGCCTCCCGCCGGGGCTTACCCGGGAGTGATCACAGGTAATTCTCACAGTCGCCCTGGTGGGGCAGACGAGGTCATCCCTGCTTACGCGTAAACAGGCTCAGGTCACGGGGCAGCAGGGGTGGGACGACGGGTGGAGTCCTGGCCTGAATTCGAATGCTGTGGCTTTTCCAGAACATTCCTGCCCTTCCTGACTCAACTGCCGGCCCACAGCTCCACGTGCTTCAAGGACCACCGGGAGCGCCAGCCTCTCCTATGTGACAGGCCGCCCTCCCTGGCACTGCAAACCCAGGCCGGCCCCCCCTCCACCGCCATCTTCTTTTACGGCTCCCAGGGGTCAAGGCCGACTCTGGGGAGGAAGTGGCCCCAGCGCAACCTCCTACAAGCACTTATACAAGCACTCCTGCCTCAGCCCAGGAGGGCAGGGCCTGGCACAGGGCGGATGCGCCCGGCCTATTTCTAGCCAACAAGCCAGCGCAGCTGTGACTCAGTAAACACAAGGCCTGGAGACGGCTGCTCCAGCCCAGGAGGGCGAGACCTCGGCCAGGTACCTGCGCACGCCCCCAGCAACTCACGGCACAGCGCCCCAGAGGGCGGAGATTCTGGGGATCCAGAGCACCCCAGCGGCCCCCAGCAGGTGAGGACAGCGCAGCTTACCAGAAGCCAGCTCGCCCACCCCCGGGCCTCCCTCCAGGCCACCTGGTCACCACAGGTCTGGGCCAGCCCGGCCTCGGCTGGAAGGCCTCTGCAGCCAGCACCACTGCCCCTGCCAGCGGGGCAGAGAGGATCAACACACAACTGCCCCCCACGCCACAGTCTGTCAAGTGCCTACTCTGTGCCGCTGGGGGGTGCAGAGGCACGGAAGGCACAGCGCCCCTCGGAGGAGCTCGGCTGTCCACCAGGAAGACAGACGGAAAAACCAATATCCAGGTGCAGTGCAAGGGGCCCGTGCAAAGCCACGGGCAGAGTGAGAGAGCCCCCCAGCAAAGGAACGAGCCACCAAGGCACGCGGTGGCACCGATGAACCTCAAACGCCTTTCGCTGAGGGAGAGAAGCCAAGCTAAAGGGCCACGTACTTTGCAGCTCCACTTACGCGACACTCTTGCAAAGGCAAGACCACTGGGAGAGGAATCGGACCAGCGGCGGCCAGCGGCGGAGCGTGAGGGGAGGGTTTGACTAGAGAGCACAGGGAAGTTTGGGGAGACACAGGACCGTTCTGCATCCTGATTATGGCGATTTGTCAAAACGCAGGTACCTGTGCTAAGAAGGGTGACTTTTACTGTATATACATTGTGATGAATTAAATAAAAGGCGACAGGAGCTAAGAGGAGCGGCAGGAGGGGAGAGTTAATTCTGCCTGGGGAGCGACAGGGTGGGGGACACATCGCCATGGCAACCGAGTGGGCCAGGCCTGAGACATGATCAAGAGGTCACTGAGGAAGCGCGAGGAGGAGAGGGCAGCCCAGACGACCCGGACGGCAAAAGCAGAGGCCGTTTCTCCACCGGCATCTTGCCACGCGTCCCCAAACGAAGCCCTCTGGGTCTGTGTGTGTACTTAAACCTGGACGGGACACGGGAAGAGGGTGGAGCCCGGGAGGGACGTGACAGCAACAACAGGCGCTGAGTCGTCATCCGGGCCTGGCCGGAACAATGTGTGAGCTGCACAGCCAGCTGGCGGGACTTCCAGAAAACCAGTCCTGACGGGCGTCTGGCACGAGGCCAGCAAACCCGCGTCTGGGCATGACGAGCCTGAACACAGGCTTGGCTGGGGGCACCGGCCCCATGTCACGTGACCCCCAGGTACACTAGGCTGCTGCCAAGTTCCGGGGTCACGGGGTTAGCTGTTCCCACCCCACTGATGACATAAGCTGCTTTTCCAAAGTGCCTGTGTCACCACCAAGTTGACAAGCCCTAAGAAACTGACTGCTGGGCCGGCAGGTCACGGTGGGCGTCCCCAGCACAGCTCAGGGGGTTTCAGGAAGAAAACCCGAGCTTCCCTGGCAGACCCCAGTCACCACGGGGGCACTGTTCTCACGGCCTTGAAGGGCCGACTCTGCACCTAGCCCCTTCCTGGTGCACCTCTGCGAGCTCGGAGGGCGTGGGATGGGGCCCTGGCTCTGCATTCTCTCCACACCACTGTCCGCTTCCTCACGCCTCCAGGTCGGCTGCTCTTTGGTGGAGAGATCCGCCAGGAAACTGCGAGAAGGTCCAGACTTCACCCCACTGGCAAACTGCTCTTCTAACTCAGGAGACCCTTGGAGACAGCTTCAGTCCACACCGCCAGGGCGGCTGCAGAACTCCCGCCCCACGTACAAACTACCTCCACGGACCCAGCGTCCCTGACGCAAAACATGAAAAAACCTTGGTCACTGTCTCTGGCAACATCTTGCAAATACCAGAGAAATACATCTTATATAACTGTTCTGGACACTGGATTTTCTTTCCAGAATATCTGAAGACATCCCCTCATCTGACAAACAGGAAAGGGACTAAATGCAGTTTTCAAAAATTCTTATTTTTTATCTGGGACTAGTACCTGAATTCCAAGTTACAGTCTAGGTATTATTTTAGAAGTAAAAGATCTTTCCTGACTTCCAAATTCCTCCAAAACCTGCCCTGCTACCCTAAATATCTTAAACAATAGACAGCCATTTAGCGTGAAGTCAAGATTCAAAGACCTTGACGCACATAAAATTATTTACAATGTAGAGCAAATGACTAAGATTCACGTTTGCCAAAAACTGGGTCTGGTAATAACAAAACAACAGTGTCTGAGTAGCCACCGGAGAGGAGTTTGGGGCGTGAAAACAGCCTTGCTCTGCCTTCAAAGTTTTGCCTATTTGCTCCCAACACTAAGCTAAGGACTGACCCAGAAGCCACCACAGTTGGCAAACGAGGTGGAGCACACCCGTGCTGGCTCCACCCTGACGAGGGACAAGTTAATCGGATGGGCCAGAGGCAGGAAGCCACTGCCTCTGCCGGGCTCAGCACGCCCAGTCCCCGGAGGCACCTGGCCAGTACCTGCTGCTCAGGGGCTGAAATGGTCGGAGGGTGGGCAGCCTCCTCTCACCAGAGCCTCCAGAGGGTGTGCACGAGGTGCTCAGGCGTTTTCCAGGGACCGGCTCAGAGGGAAACGTTCCAATGCACGTGACCAAGGCTCACTAGGGACCTACGATTAGTGTTAACCAGCTGCACTCACGGGCCACCGTTCCCACACCTCCCTTCAGGCTTGCAATCTTCCCTCTTTCTTAAAGGGGATTAGGACCTGGGACTCCTTGAAACTTCTCTTGGCCCCCTCCCTCCCACCAACGTCAGGTTCCTTGCTCACTCTCCCTGGCACACATACCAAAGTGGCCATGACTCCAGCCCACTGACCCAAGTCAGCAGGGTCAAGAGGGGGCCGTGGGTGTAAGGTGCTCCCTCTGGGCCTGGAGGAAGCTGGGAAGCTGGTTCCAGGAAGGAGCCACAAGTCTGCCTTGGCCGTGCCACTGGGGATCCCAGAGGAAACACCCAGTTGCCTGTGGAATGTGGGAGAATCTGGGCAGCCTGGAACAGCTACACAAACAACTGAGAACTCAACTGCTCTCTTGCCTCAAACAGTACAGACCCCACCCAGGTGGGGAAAATTACAGATCTCCAAAAGCATACACTCAGGGAGTGTGAAAGGGGCCGGCCCAGCCAATTATGAATTATGAACGAATCTCTGACAGAAGAGGACACAGCCACAGAAACATGGCCTTGAGGAAGACAAGGGGGTAACCTGTAGGGAAAGCAGCCAGGCCAGAACTGTTTACTGGGCGCCGACTGTTAAGAGGCAGGCCCTGATGCCGGAGCCGGGTCTACGGCAGTGAACAAGGTGAGCAGAGCCCTGGCTTTCAAGTATTTCAAGTTGCACTCCAGTGGGAAGAAACAGACGACACGCACCTCAATAAGCCTGCAAACAAGTAACAGGTCACCGAGGCCTGGTAAGCCCTTTGAGGAAGACGAGTGAGCAGCTAAGGCACCAGACGTGCCCACGATTCCAACCCCACAGCAGAGTCTCGTGCTCTCCTTCCTTCGGTTTTCGGTGACCCTGCACTTGTCCGTAGCTCCATCGCTGTTGATTACTTCCCTAGCACCTACCCCAGCTCCAGCACAGGCAGAGCCCTAAGCGAATCAGCTGCCGAATGACAGAGTGAATGAGACAAAACAAAACACACAGACCCTCCCTCCACAAAGCAAACTACTTAGGCACAGAAATGTACTAGACATGTACCAAAATGTAAATAACCTTTCAATGGTGGGAACATGGGTAAATTTTCAAAAATTCTATTTCTCTGATTTTTCGATTGTCCTTTATTGAGCATAAATTACTTTTATGTTGACTAAAATAATGCATTTTGAAATTCAAGTTGTAATTGTGGACATTACATCACCGTTATTGTGACAATATTATGAAACTATTATTCCAAAAGTGAACGAATGATACAAAGAGGGAACGGAGGGATTAAGTGTGTCTTCTCCGTCCTCCCCGCTCTAGCCTCCTCTTTAAACAGGGGAGGCCCCTGAGGTCTGGAGAGCTCAGGTGACTGCAGCAGACAAGTTCAAGTCCCTCAGCTCGGCCTGGAGGCCCTCATGCCCTGGCCGCCGACCTTGCTAGACCAGTCTCTTGTCCTCCCTCCCTCCCAGCTGTCCGGCAGTGGCTGGCGCCCTGCCTCTGGGGTTTGGAGGCTTGCCCAGCTCATGCTTGTCTCACCTTGCCCTGGCCAAGTCCCCTGGTCTTTCAGGTTTCATTTGGGCAGGAGGAAGTGTGCGCCACAGCTCCATCCCTCAGCAGGCTTACCCAGACACGAGGACAGTGGTAACCACCCACCCCTGCCATCGCCACCACCGCTTACGTGACTCAAGCCTCCCCAAGGCCCCTCTCCTCTTTCCATTCCTGCAAGTTTGGAGATGCCGGTGTGGAGCCACCAGACAGGTAGGGTAGGGGGAGGCATGCTAAGCTCCTTGGGGAGGGAGACAAGAGAGTCCCCACAGCCTGGGCTGCAAAAGGGGAGTGGGGTAGGGGCCGCTATCTGGCAGGCAGGAAGGGCAACCGAGACCCAGGACAGTTCTGAAGCTGGAGTCGTGGCAATGCGCTATGGGCAAGACATCTGCCTTTCCTTTTATCAACTCTTTCATCAACTGTAGCTGCGTCTTGCCATTTTGGACCCTATTCGAGATTCTGGAATCAAACTAGTTATGTGAGGTTTACATTACCTGGCATGCAAAGACGAATGTGAGGGCGATCATGCCATGAATGCCATAACAGACCCAGGATATGTTAAGCTCACCAAATGAGTTTCGGGTAATTTTAGCAAATCTGTCCCTCCTGGGGGAGTCAGTTGCCCGCCTCCTGCCTTGTTTCTTTCCAGGTGCCTCTTTACCTTCCTCCATGTGGGATGACTGAGGGCTGCCCCTGGAGGAGGTGGGAGGACAGCAGGCACTCTCAACGGCTAACTTTGGCTGGGGCTTCCAAGCACCCACTCCCTGCTCCTGACCAAGGCTGCAGGTGCCCTGGACAAAGTACCTGCGGCTCCGTGTTTGGCCTCAGGAACTTCTTAAACCACGACCCCTAGTCCAATCGGCCCACCCATCCCGGACCTCTTACAGGGATTTGTCCCCTGGTCTAGCACCCTGCAAGCTCCTGGCTTGCTTGGAACTCACCCTTCATCAAGTTTTTCTCTTCAGTGTGAAGGACTCCCCAGGTGGACTGCTTTCCCCAGGCCGAGGCGGTGGCCAGGGCGGCCCGTGTGCCCCGGAAGCAGCACAGGGTCTCCTTAAGTCTGTCCTTGGAACCTCAGGGGACATCCTCATCCTCACAGACAGGATCTGGCCCAGCTGGAAACAGGCCCTTGGTATATCCCAAGAGCCACAGAGCCCTGTGCAAATGGGAAGGCAGCCACTACAACCGCTAGGCTTCCTGACGCCAGCATGAGAGAAGAGGCAAACGGCTTCTGCCATCCTCCTCGTCTCAGAGCCATGGGGCCTGTGTGTGCTCGGAGGCTGAAGCTCTTATTATCAGGAAAGTATAGACACTCAGCCATTTTTAATGATGCATTAAAAAAAAACAAAAAACAAAAAAACATTCCAGTTCCCACCTGCCTGACTTAACTGTTCAAACAGAGGTTCTTACCAATTCAGAGGTTTGCGGTTTTTGTTTTTTTGTCTTTTTTCCCGCAAATTAACACTGAGAACACAAACAAATAAAAATACTGTTTATATTTGAGTACGGCAAAAACATACGAGCCACTGGGTAAGCGGGTGTTGACATGGCCCTAATCGGCTCGGCTCTGCTCTCCAGCAGCCTCTGGCTGGTAACGAGGCACCAGTTAAGACCCCTAACTGCTCCTGGAGCTACTCGCAGCACATGTGGTCCAAACTCCAAGTTCCTGCCAGTGGTTTCCACCGTGAGACCAGCTAGATAACATGCTTCCTCTACTTCATATTTAAAGACATTCTGGTCTTGAGTCACCAGAGTCGTGTCTTTGGAATTTCCACAAAACACATTAGCCAAGCCTCTCCCCTAATGGGAAAGGGAGCCATTTTCTGGGTACCCATTCTGTGTTCTGAGAGCAGTAGCCCACGGCCTCAGTGACAACCTGGGTCAAAGCCGCCAACTGCTCTGACCTTGCTCTCCTAGGGGTGCTGCCTCTCATCACAACACCTGTGGGGCCATCTCCCCCAGCCTCCAAAAGGACCAGGCTAAAAGCAAGCCCAGGATCAAAAAGACAAGGCCACCCAAAGAGCACCCAGAGCAGTGGTTCTTAACCAGGGGCCCGTGAGCTTGAATTGAAATAAAAAAAAAATCATTATTCTTGTGGGGATGTGTTGGTGCGGGTGTGATGTATTTATTAAATAATACACAGTATAGTGTGGACTTAGTAAGGGGTCTGTGGTTTTTACCTGACTGGCAAAGGGGTCCATGGAAAAAAAAAAGGTTAAGAATCCCTGAGCTGTTATCAACCTCTAAAGGAGCCACAAAAACAATAAAATAAAATATTAATTGTAGACTCTACAAGGTGGGAGTATGGGTGTCCTCTATACAATTCTTTCAATGATTCTGTACTAGAGGCTTGGCTGGTGTGTTTTGTGGAGACTCCAAAGACACGACTTTGGCTATTTTCTTAAGAAAAACTGAAAAAATAATTACAAATAAATGGAGGGCTACAAAAAGATGAACACTTTTCACAGAAGCAGAAAAGCCCTGTGTCCTAAAGCAAGAGGCTTTTCAGACCCTTTTTAATCAAAGAATGCCACGTGCCCTCAGTATATCAATTAACTCTGATTTCCAGGGTGATGAAAACAATGGCCCACAATCAGTACGGGGCATTCAGTCATCATCCCAGAAGGGGGTCTAGTGAAGCCCACTCAGCATGGGCCCACTTGAGAAGGGGGAAGCCACTGAGAGCAGAAAACCTCAGTGTCACAGCTCCTCCCCCATCAGACAGCTGGCAGGGGAGGTAAGCTTGCAGCAGAGGAGACCACAAGCCCGGCAGTGGGCAGGGGCAGGGGCAGGCGGCAGCGAGCAGATTAAGGTTTGATCTGCCTCCCACCCCCCCACCCCCAAAGCCTCTGACCTATTTCTCTGTAGCTAAAGGAAACTGACAGCAGTTTCTGCTGTCTGCTGTTAAGACAAGCAGAGGGACAGAGGCCATGGCCAACACAGGCAGTTTCAACAAGCCCTCAATTTTTTTTCTGGAGCCGGAGCCAATGAGAACAGTGGAGGCAAGGGGAGCCAGAGGACACACACAAGGGGCATCAGAGGACACACGTGCCTTAGCACGCAGCCATGTGGGTAATGTGTCAACCGCACGTGCTTTTATTTTAAAAAGTAAAGTTCAGTCCCTACACACACACACACACCAGCCTAGGTGCCTAGGAAGAGCAGGGACTCCAGTCCAAACCAGGAACACTCGACAGGTGTTTCAGCAAAGCTCATGGCCGGCTCTCTCAAGACCCTAACCCGGGGAGCAAAGGCAGCGGGGAGAGAGTGCCCTGGCCGTGGAAGACCCGGGATGCACAGGCCATCCCTCAGAGGAGGGGAGGGACATGGGTCAGGCTGGGGCCCGCAAAGTGAAGCTCTGGGCTGTCCTGGCCAAGCTGAACCACGAACTACGTTTCGCTAAGTCAGCAGTTGCGTGGGCAAGGCACGCAGGAACGCGGGGACCCGTCCTCTACTCCTGAGGGATCCCGGGCTGGCTCTGAGGCTCACAGGGCGGGCTCCCGTGCCGCCCCTCGGCCGTCGGGGGTCTTGGCTCTGGTGTCTGGGGTCTTTCGAACAGACCACCAGAAGCAGCCCGGGATCCCGGGCCATGCCTAGGGCTAGGCGCTTCACCAGCCCGAGATGCTTCCCAGGCGCGCTGGGCTGGGGCGGGGGCTCCGGGGCGCGGCGGGAGCTGCGGGAGACCCCGGAGGGGTGGGGACGGCAACGGCAACAGGTGACAGCCACGTCGGGAGGGAAATCCTCCGCTCCGGCGCCGAGCGCAGCCCAGGCGCCCCCGGAGCCTGGTCGGTCCCCCGCGGCACTTACACGCTCGTGGGTCCACGGCGGAGCAGAACCGAAACTTTCTGGGCCCCAGCGGAAGAGGACCGGCGCGCAAGGGCGCGGACGGCCATCACGCAGACACCCGCCCGCGGGTGGGAGCGAACTACGACTCCCGGCATGCTCCGCAAGGCCGAGGCCTACAACTCCCGTCGGGCCCCACGGCCAGGTAGAGGCGGACTACGACTCCCGGCATGCTCCGCAGGGCTGCGCTTTACCACGCCTACGGCCTCCCTTGGCAAACCGACCCTGGTTAACTCTTACCATCCCGACGGGCGTGTGTGCCGACCAATCATCAGTCTGGGATCTTAAAATCAACGTTGTTCACGTAGGGCCATTGAACGTTTGAAACATGGCCAGTTCAATCGAGTTGTACGTGTGTCGTAAGTTTAAAATACACTCTGATTTCACAGACTCAGCATGGAAAAGAATGTAAAATAGTTTATTAACAAAATTGTTTTATGTTATTACACATTGAAATGATAGTATTTTTTTTTTAATATATTGATCCAAATAAGAATATGGTTATATATCGCTGGGCCTAATGTCTCAATTTTTAATCCTCCTTGCTTTTTAACCCAGGGCTTTACGTAAAATCATTGCTTAAAAGTTACGGGCTAATGAATGAACCACCACCCGTAACTCCCAGCCCAATTTCTATTCATAAATTGGTTAAAACGCTCTGAAGCTGGACTCATTAGAACAAAATGCTTTCAATTAGTGATGTCTGCTATGGGTACAATATAAAATTTTAAAAAAACCAACTGTACATGGGGTAAGAATATTTCAGCCTGTGACTGGACTCCAGTCCTTAGCTCTGACCTGGCCATTCTTTCCTCTGTGCCTTAATTGCCACCATTTAAGCTGGAAACACCTATCTGACTAGTGGCTATAGTCAGGAGCCATGGCCCTAACACTACAAGTGAGATGGAGAGGGGTAGGCTGCTGATCAGACCAGAGGTGGACACCAGGCGTGAAGGTGCTTTTGGGTGGCAGCTTGACTCACTAGTCAAATCTATCTTCTCTTCTGGGAAATTTGACTGTAAGATCAGAAGAGAGAGTCAAAGACTTGCAGAATCAGTAGCTCCAGGGTCACTGAGCCACCCTCCTCTATAGAGCACTGCTTTTGAAAAATTGCAGAAGCATCTGGACTTTAATGCTCTAGAACTTGCTTTGAATTCTGAAACGTGTAATTAACAGAATTTTTTCTCCATGACTGTCCCAATGACTTTTCTCAAAACATTTCCCCAAATGAGAACCACTGTAGTGCGAAAACAGCCATAGACAATACATAATTGAACAGATGTGGCCGTCCTCCAGTAAAACTTTGTTTACCAAAAAAAGAAAAGGCCAGATTTGACCCGTAGGACGTAGTTTGCTCACCCCTGGTCTGTATGCCTGGGTTTCAGCAATGGACAAAATAGTCAAAAAGCCCTGCTCTCATGGAACTTACATTCTTGCAGAGAGAGACAGACAGTGAACATGATAAGTAATTTAATTGATAAGTTAGAAGGTGGCTCGTACTATGGAGGAAAAATCAGAGAATGGCAATTGTGAGGTAGTGGCTGGGGCAGGGGGATAGGTGGGCAGGGAAGGTCTCCCTGGGACGGCGACACTTGAACAGACTTGGAGGGGAATAGAGCAGCTTTTAAATATGTCCACAAAGTGCTCGACGCTCCTTGAATCTGGGCTGACCTTAGTGAATCCCTTGTAACCTATAGAATGCAGCAAAAGTGACGCCCTGTAACTTGTGAGGCTGGGGTGGATTAGGACACGCAGCTTCCAACTGGTTCTCTCAGGGCTGTTCTCTGGGGGAAGCCAGGTGCCATGTTACAGGTCCAGCTCTTGAGAACTCTGTTGGAGAGGCCACACCTGCAGCCCAGCAGAGCTCCCCGCAGAAGTCAGCATCTCGCCAGAAGAAAGACCCCGAGTGAGAATTGCCCAGCTGAGCTCTTCCTCTATTCCTGACTCATAAACTCATGAGCAAAGTAAAATGGTTGCTTTAAACTGCGAAGTTTAAGGATAATTTGTAAGGCAGCAATAGTATCTGGCATAAAAATTTTGCACTGGGAGTAGGATAGAAAGAGTGAAATGTCAGATTATATCCTCCAAAGTGGGGTAATGTATCCCATCCCATATACTCTTCTGCAATGTGACCTTGTCACTCCCCCATCTAGAAGTAAAGTCTTATTCCCCATATCTTGAATTTGGGTAGCTTGTGATTTCTTCCACCAATGGAGAAGGGCAGGAGTGACAAAGCATGACTTCCAAGACTGAGTCACAAAAGGTGATGTAGCTGGAACCCTTGTGCCTGGAGCTCTGAACTTTCATGTGAGAAGTCTGACCACCCTGAGGCTGCCAAGGCTTGAGGAAACCCAAATGGTGAGGCAGCCATAGAATATACCTTGTGGATAACTGGAAGAAGAAAATTTTAGCAGAGAGAACTCCAGTAACATAGGCTCTGGGTCAAAATAGGTCACCAGTGTGTTTAAGGAACCGCAAGGAGGCCAGTACTTGAGAACAGATCGTAGGGGTAAGGGGAGAAGCAGGGACACCATTATGAGACTAGCTGGCCTAGGGTGGGAGCAGAGGAGGTGGCAAGAAGTGATTGAATTCTAAAGCAACCACCATAGGATTTGCTCCTGAGTTGGTCATAAACTCTGAGAGAAAGAGAGGAACCGAGGATGACTCCAAGCTCTTTGGCCTTGGCCAATGGAAGGATGGAATTGGCAAAAACAGAAACAGGAGAGTGTAGGAGAGGCAGGGGCCGGTGGTGTATGTGGGGTGGATCAGGAGTGGGGTTCTAGACATATTAGGTTTGAGACCCCATCAGACAGCCAAGTGGAGGTGGCTTGCAGGCAGGAGGACCATGAGCATGGCTTTCAGGGGAGAGGTTCGGGCTGCAGCTCTGAATGTAAGGGTCATCAACATTATTAAACCTTGCATAGACTTATGCAACTTCTCATACCAATTGCAAATACTGCGGTAACTCAATTCAGTTCAATTCTGACTGTATCTGAGTTACGCCAGACTCCACAAGTTCAGGGCAATCCTCTACAAGAAGCGCTTCAGGCACCAGTTGTGAGTTCTGGGGTCCAGGCCTCCCACACTTCTGACCAACTGGCTACAAATTTGAGGATCTCTACAACTCACATGGGCTCGATAATTTGCTAGAACACCTCATAGAATTCATTGAAAATATTATATTTACAATGATAGTTTTATTATTGTAAAAGAATACAAATAAGAAGAAGCCAGAAGAGGAGATGCATAGGGTGGGGTCCGGGAGGGTCTCAAAGGCAAGCTCGTGCATCCACTCCATGTGGAATCAGAATGGGTCACCCTCTGGGCACAGGGACATAGCTTATCCAAAATGGAGGATCACCCAAGCTTCCAGGGTGCTGAGTTTACGTGGGGTTTCATTATGTGGGCGTGACTGACAGAATCAATGCCCACCTGATTGAACTCAATCTGCACCCTCCCTCTCCTTTCAGAGAATGAGGGGTAAGGCTGAAGTGATGTGACTCGAAGCCGGACCTCCTAACCACATGGGTGGTCTTTCTGATCTGGCTGTCCCTACCCCATGCAGCAACTGGCCTCACCCTGTCTTCTCATCAACATATGAACTATCAGGTGTGGCCATGGGCCCACCATGAATAACAAAAATAAACACTCCTATCATGAGTGTTTATTCATGGAAAATTCCAAGAATGCAGAAATTACTTCCCTGGGAACCAGGGCAAATGCCAGACCTCTTTTTGGAGGCCATATTCCTTACTATGCAAATATATAGATGTTTTGAAGAGGACTCTTACAGTTTGATCTCAGGACCCTTTTACACTCTTAAAAATTATTGAGGACCCTAAAGAGCTTTTGTTTATATGGCATATATGTATTAACATTTACCATATTAGAAATTAAAACTGAGAAAATTTTAAAATTTTATTAATTAGTTTAAAATAACAGTCTTAGTCACACACACTCGTTAGAAGAGTGCCATTGTTTTGAGAGTGCCTGGGGGCGTCCTTGGCTGGGTTCATTTGTTCAGCGCGGCAGAATAGACAGACACACCAAACTAGGCTAGGAAGGAAAAGAGGGCTTATTCCCAGGCAGGAGACCAGAGATGGGCAATCTCAAATCAGCCTCCCTGAACTGCAGAAATGCTAATATTTTATACCATCAGGGTGTAATGAATAATTGGGGCAAAGCTGGACATAGGTTCCTTCATTAATAAACTTATTAAGGGGTTGGATATGGTGGGGTGGGTACCAAACCAGGGTGAGTTACAAAGGTACAGAGCAGAGGTCAGAAACAAGGTTTTCCGTATGGATACCAAACAGGAGGGTGGAGTGTTTACCATCCCAATGGCAAGTATATAAAAAAGGGTGAGCCTAGTTCCCAAATAGTTCAGCCTAGTTCTGAAGGTAAGTTCAGTCTAGAATAACCATCACAATGGTAAGTCTACACAAGGGTGAAGCTACGTCTAGAGTATCCATAAACAGGGGTGAGACCTGTTTAGAATGACCATCACAATAGCAGGTCTAGGCTAAATCCAGCCAAGTTTCAGCAATTTTACATATTAACTTTTTGCTATTTTTTAAATAATATAAAGGCATCAATATAATTCTTAAGCCTTGGTTGCAAAGGTTCAGTACAATGCCTCAATATTTAAGCTATGCTGGGTTTTTCTAGTCCTACAGTTTTTCATCTTTGTGAATCTTTTTAATGGTCTGCCTTAATAAAAGACACCTGGATTTTCATGGCTCTTCCACATTCAGTCTGTTGTGATATGTTGCTTTGGTTGAAATATGTGAAGGAAATCCAGCCTCACAGAGGTATGTAGTTGGGAAAGGGAGGATTTTGGAGACCCCCCAAGAGTCCTCAGATCACACTTAGGAAACTGCTGGTTTAAAGTCATGACACTGGTTGAATCTCTACAGGAGTGAGTGAATTATCTTCTGTTATAAATAGAGGAGGCCCAAGGGCTAAGCCATGTCACAACGAGGTGAAAATTTCAGGGAGATGGAGACTAACCAGTAGAGACTGAGGAGAGGAGACCAAGAGAAGGCTCCCAGGAGAAAGGGTTTCAAGAAGGAGAGCTTGAGGGAGGGGGAGGTACATATGGTGTACAAGTGCATGTGTGGTGTGTGTGTGCATGTATGTGTGTTGGCAGACATAACAGTTGTAACCAAGGGTTAAGAATTAACAAGTAATTATGATTACTAAATCATTATATAGATGCCATTACATTATAAAATAGCAAAAGGTTAATACCTGAAATTACTGAAGCTGGCTGGAGTGGGCCCACCCCTGTTTATGGTGGCACACTTAACTTCACCCTTGTGTACGCTCACTATGGGGATGGGAACTCTAGATTGAGTCACCCTTGTGTACGCTCACTATGGGGATGGGAACCCTCCTCCCACTTCTGTTTAATGTCCACACGAAAGCCCTTATAACTGACCTCTGTTCTGTAGACCCCTTTCCCAAATCCTTGTGACTGACTCTGGCTTGCTACCCCACCCCTGGCCACCCTGTTCAGCCCCTTACTGTTTATTAATGAAGGAACTTGTGTTCAGCTCTGCCCCAATTATTCACTGGCCCCCTGATGTTATAAAATATTGGAATTTCTGCAGTTCAGAACAGAAGTTTTCGGCCATGAGGCCACTGTGCTCCATTGATGGCTTAGACTCAACGGGCTGAGCAGTGGCAAAACCTCAGTAACCTTTCCCACATGTGGTAGCCATTGGTTGATCTGGTGGCAGGATTCCCTCCCTGTTTGGGGAAATTCCCACCATCTGAGTCTTGGTGGGAAGTAGACCCCACTTCCTTTATCAGCACCAACAAAGCCGGAGTTGGATTTCCTGGCTGGCTTGGGCCCAGAGTGTGGGCATGTGGCCTCGGGTCAGCTGTGAGCCTTCTGCACTGCCCTTGCCTTCTGGAATGGGGATGGGGCTGCTTTCTGGAGCTGCTGCAACCTCCGGTTTCTGGGTGGCAGGGCCAGCATTACTTCCCTTTGTCTTACCTGTTTCTCCCACCTTCCAATCAATTTTGTGAGCTGCCCCCATTTTATTTTCCTTTGAGTATAAAATGTTCTGTATTTTATTTTCATCAATTTTTTAAAAAAGATTTACTTATTTATTCCACCCCTGCCCCCCATCCCACCGTTGTCTGCTCTCTATGTCCATTTGCTGAGTATTCTTCTGTGTCTGCTTGTCTTCTCTTTAGGTGGCACCAGGAACTGATCCTGGGACCTTCCAGAGTGGGAGAGAGGCACTCAATCTCTTGCGCCACCTCAGCTCCCTGGTCTGCTGCATCTCTTATTGTCTTTCTTCTGTGTCTTTTTTTTGTTGTGTCATCTTGCTGTGCCAGCTCTCCGCGCAGGCCAGCGCTCCTGCACGGGCCACCTTGCCTTCACCAGGAGGCCCTGGGAATTGAACCCTGGACCTCCTATATGGTAGATGGGAGCCCAATCACTTGAGCCACATCCGCTTCCCTATTTTCATCAATTTTTTATGTGTAAACTCTACACCTTTTTTTTTTCCTGAATCATTTGTAATCTGGTAGCAGATAGCATGGCACTGTACCCTGACATATCCTGGACACAACCACAGTGCAGTCATGCCCAATATCTTTTCAAGACACTTCTCTCTGCCACATCAGCTAGAGGTAATTTCTGTTACTTACAGCCAAGAGCCCTGATGAACACGTCCTTTGTCTGGGGAAGCCACATGATCTGGTGGAAAGAGAAGGTGTTTGGGGACAAGACAGACCCGAGATGGAAATCCCAGGTCTGGCTCTAACTGATCCTGTGAGCTCAAGCAAGCTTCTCACCCCTCCAAGTCCCCTTTTCTCATCTGGGAAATAGGAACAGTGCCCACCTTGCAAAGTTGTTGTGAAAATATGACACAATGTGTACAAGGCACACAGCACAGTGCCCAGCACATAGTAGGTGCTCAATAAATATTAGCTGAGTAAACGGCTCAATGGGTAAATGTTCTAGATTAGAGGTTCTCAAATTTGGCTGCACATTAGAGCCGCTAGGGAGCTTTAAACAAACCCTAAGCCCAGGCCAGACTCAGATAATCAGCATGATTTTAAGTTCTCTATGTGATCTTCCGTGCAGGCCAGTTTGAGACCAGTGCCCTGTTTGCCCTCCTTGGTCAAGTTGAGGAGACCAGTAAAAACCTCAGAGGGTGGCTGTGAGGAGTGGAAATGTGTGCACCCGGCACATAGCAGCTTTCAAAAAGTCAGCTTTCAGTCTCCTGCGTGTCTTCAATTAGATGCAGCTCTGTGAAGGCGGCGCAGACACTGGGCCTTGGGGAGGGTCCTGCCCTGCCCTGGAACTCCCCTCCCGCCACTGGAATTTGAGCCTGAGTGACAGATTTGTACCCCCTGAAGAACCTCAAGGAAATGCAACCCATGAAACGACAGACCCACAGATTTTGTTTTTCAACCGGGGAAGAGAGCTTAGAGATCACTGAGTTCAAACCCCTCCGTTAAGATGAATAAATAAGTTCCAAGTGAGGGGACTTGGCTCACTAAAGACCCAGCCAAAAAAGTGGGTGTGATTTCCTTCGGGGGCCCACATTTGCGGTTTCCTCTCACTAGGAAATAAAAGATGATGCTTGGATAAATTATCACTGTTGAGTGTTGTGTGTGTGTGTTTTACCCACGTTATCTTTACTACTGGAAAAGATCAAAGAGGCAGATTGCTGAACCCATTGTAACCCAAGAGCGGGGGAGCAGGCGAAGGCAAGTGCCGCCCGCTTTAAACTCCCACGGTTCACTGCAAAGGGACTTGGAATAGTTTTAGTGACATGTTTAAGGTGGACAAGGTCGTTCCCTCTCGGTCAAGAGGGTCCAGCCAGGTCATCTTTGAGAAGGGGCAGGAATCCCTTGGTGCTGAGGTAGTCCTATAGAAAGCTGTGCCCTAATGGGAATGACTAAGGGTGGCTGATTTGAGAGTGGGTCGTTTCTCTTCGTGACCTCGCTCCCCCCGACGAGGGCACACCCCCCCTGCACAGAGCAGGCCCTCCACAAATCTGGTCAAGGTGTAGAGGGTCCAGTAGGGGTGTGGGAAGGAGTCGCAACAATCCTACATCTAAAACCCGGACAGGCCTCCAAGGTGGAGAGAGAAGCACTGTACTCAGAGTAACTTGGTAGGAAGTTAGAGTAAACCCTCTTCCCCTCCCCCAACTTCCTATCAATTTCCCAAAGCATCTCCCACCAAGTTTTCAGGATATCTGAAATTCCCACTGGGAAGTGGTATCATTCTTTGGCTTGGACGGCTGTATCTCTGGAAGATCCTTGTTCAGATGCAAATGGGCCATGAGACGGAAAAAAAGCTTTGGACTTGGAGACTGAAGATTTCTGCGCCAGCCAGGGAAGGGATGGGAGACAGAAAACAGCCACCAGCTGTCAAGATACACTTGGCTTCCCATACAATTTTGCCTAAAGCCTAAGTGGAGCCAGTTTCCATCATCCTGACCCACGCAGGCCTGAGGGCTTGCTTCCAGTCTTTATTCTCCAGCCCCCCTTCTGACCCTTCCCTTCACCCCAAGCCCTACCCCGGATCCCCCATAAGCAGAGCCTTTTTAGGAACCACAGTGCTCTTGGGTAGAAATGAGAGGAACGTGACCAGCCAGAGGAAAGTCAATCTTTCATTTGTGCATAAACTACAGCGAGGCTTTCTATTTTTAATGAGATAATCATGTCAGTAATTCCTATTCTGGGGCTGAACCATTTACAAAGCAGGTACTTTCACACACTTGTCCTCATGTGCACCCCCATCATGGGGACAGAGTCTGTGCAGTTGGATTATCAGCATCTTGACAGTTTTGCAGATAAGGAAACTGAGGCTCTGAGAGGCCCAAAGACACAGTGGGTAAGTAAAAGAATGTGGACGTGGGGTTTAGTTCAGGACTCAACTCCCACGAGCCTCAGTTTACTCTGGGGATCTGTTCTCTTGGGGCTTGTCACAGGCAGGTTTCATAAGTGAAAGCTGCCAGGAATGCAACGAAGCTTAACTCCAAACAAGGTGGTACTCAGGCTGGGGGGCCTTAGGGAAGAGGTTCATGGGAAGCCCCTCGAGAGAGGGTACCTGGTGTCGACCAGAAGATGTAATGCAGGCAGGTTTGGGAAAAGGAACCAGAAATAGGAAAAAAGCCTAAAGACTGTCTTCTGTTCACTCATTCAACCAACTACAAACATTGTCGGGCACCGAGGGAGGTTCTAGAAACGAGCAACACTGGGTTAGTGCACTCAGGGAACTTTCACTCCTGCTGGGGCATCTGGAGCAGCCTGGGCTTGGAGCCAGACTCCTGCTCAGAGGTCCGTGAGATTCTCTTCTTCCTGGCTTTGTCCAAGGTTGACACAGAGATGGAAATGTTGCGCACAGGATCTTCCCCAGGAATGGTGTGGATTTTCACGTTCCAGGAGTGGCAAGAAGGCTGCAGCCCTGTGTCCAAGGCACCCTTTCTTGACTGGAGGCAGCCCCAGCCCCTGAGAGTCCTGCTAACACAGGACAGTGGTTTCAGTGACTGGTGGGAGGGGAAGGGCAGGAGGTTGTGGCTGCAAAGGTTGCAGTAAGAGAATGTCTTGTAGATTGGGGTCAAGGGGTGCAGCTCCTTTTCAGAAGGCTCAGCCCCTGCTCCCTCTCTGATAGGCTATTCCACTCTCTTCCCATTCGTCTCTCTCTTCCTTAGTACCTCTTCCCTTGGATTCTCAAGGAGCTAGATTAGGGGAAGACTCCTGATTAAAGGCTGCCCTGGGAGTAGTCTATTGGGGTTGCCAAAATATTGCTAGAAATGTAAAGAGGTGGATACAACTGTATTTAATGAAATGCTCCCAGGGAGATGAGTGTATGTGTTGAGAGAAATACTCAGATGAACATCTTGAGGTGTGAAGGAATGGGCTGGGATGAAGAGAGGGTGGAATGGGTCTCTCAAGGGGCATGAGCTGAGGTGATGCACAGCCCCCAAACCTGCCTCCTCAGAAGGGTGGGCTCAGGATCCAGAGTGCTTGGGTTTGGCCAGGTAGATATAAGAGCTTTTCTGCTCCCTGGGCTCAGCCTGCCCTTTGAATTAATGTTGGGCAAATATTTAAATAATATTAGCTTAAAGGGATGCCAAATGATTAGCCTGACCAGAGGCGCACAGGTCTAGCTCATTATGTCCTTCCATTTGCCATTCCTCCCATCAGTGGTGATTGATGGCCCCACCTAATAGGTTACCATGTTGAGGAGAGTTTTATCTCTTTCCTAGCCCTCTCCGCAGGTACTGCTGCTGTCGTTCTTAAAACCAGACTTGCTCTTCCCTAGCCGAGTCAAACTCCTCCAGGGCTGGCCACCCAATGGCAGACAGATCTTTGAAGTTGCAGTTGCAACTGCAGGGGAAGATGCCTCATAAGCCCGCTAGGCCCCAACTGAGGGAAATATTAGTAGCTATTTTATTCAACAAGTACCTATTTTGTGCCTACTCTGTGCCAAGCCCTGTGCAAGAGACTATACAGGACTATAGAAGACTATAGAGGACTCTGAAATCCCCATTTTCAAGAAGTTGCAGCCAAGTGCAGTGGTTCCTAACTGGCATGCATGTCAGAATCATCTGGGGAACTTTTCCAAAGGCCCCACTCCAGAGCTGAATCGGGCTCACCAATAGGGCCCAGGTCTTGGGGATGCGGCAAAGTTTAGAGAGTGGCTTTTATCTGTGCCCTTGGTTGTGGGTCTTTGGGCCAACGTAAGAGGCAGATATGTGTACCACTAACTAGAAGGCAAGATTGAGTGTAGCCATTGCCCCAGGAAAACATAAGCCAAGTGGCCTGGGAGTGTAGACCAGAGAACAGCTAGTCTCTATAGAGAAGCAGCCCAGGTCAAGGAAGCCTGAGACATGGCTCCTCCAAAGCACAAATCAGAAGGATAACGACAGCTGTCATCCTTTGTTCCCACTCAGCACATGAGCTAGAACAATGGAGCCCATGCCTGGCAGGAATGAGACCAAGTTCCTGCCCTCAAGCAGTGTGCAGTCTGATGGTGCAGAGAAATAAGAAATATGGGTGACAAATACTTTTAGAGGGGGACAGCAGAGCGCCATGGCAAGCCAAAGAAAGTGGTTTTCTGACTTGCAGACTGGGGAGAGCGTGCTGGAGGACTTGACCTTTCAGCTGGGGCTTGTAGGCTGGGGAGGGGAGAGTCAAGTGCTCAGGCCCAGGTGACAGCATGACAAAGGCTCAGAGGCAGGAGCCTGGGGAGAGGAGTGTCTGGAAAAGGGCCAGTGGTCCTTTCTTGGTGGTTGGGGCCAAGCTGCTTGGGGAGGGGAGCTTCGGCAGAATAAGAATGGAAAGGTTAGGTGGTACCAGATTGTGGAGGCCTTGAACACCTTGCTAAGATGTTTGTACCTTATCTATATACAATCAGGAGCTACTGGAGGTTTTGAAGTCCCCTGGCGTCAGTGCAGAGGATGGCCTGGCACAGAAAGAGGGGCAGCAGCAGGCTCTGAGGAAGTGAAGCCCTGTCTCAGGGGTGAGCTATGGGAATGGAATGGCAAGAACAACTCTGAGATACACAGGGGAGGTTCAGGCAATAGGACTTGGCCATGGGAGTGGAGGCGAAGGAACTGCAGGCCTCAAAGATGACTCAGGTTTGCAGTGTGGGAGACAGGGGATGCTGGTGCCAACACCCCGCAGGAGGAGATTTTAGGTGGACAGTGATGAATATGAAGTATCAGTTCAGCATCCCCCTGGAAAGGACAAGGTGTTGAGTCCTCAACCTGGATGGCTTCACCAAAGTGTGTGTTTTCAAATCTGGGCTTTCAAAGCTGGCGGGTGGGGACTGTGTCTCATTCATCTTTGTATCCTCCAAATAAATGCTTGGTGCAGAGGGTAGCAATTATAGTCAATGATTCAATAAAATGATTTTTGAAAAAATATTCATGTGTTCGTTCATGTGCCAGGAAATGGAGCTACGATACAGAACATCTCTCCAGTGTAGCTGAGGGCTTTTAGAATCCAGATATCTCTTAGTGGCAAAGCCCTAAGATGTGTATCTCCATTGCAGGTGATGTGCCATACTGATGAAGGATGCTTATGTGGGATGTTGTGGGAGGTAGGGCATATGGGAATCTCTATAATTTTTCTATAACATTTATGTAATCAAAGTATTTTTTAAAAAATTAAAAAAAAATTATATTAAAAAAATCCAGATCTCATTGTAATGGTGGCTCTTTGAGGGTGTGGTACTTTTGTCCTGTGGACAGGCTCATCCAACAGACTCTGAGGAATACAGAGCCAGCCCCTCCAAAATCAATGAATCAGTTGGGGCAACCCTACAGTCAAGCAGAGGAGAAACCATCTTGCTAGTAACTTGCGTCAGCACAATTATCACACACACTGAGCTTCAATACCTCATAAAGTCTTGAAGGATGTCCCTTTCTGGGAATTCTTTCCTATTTTAGAACCTTTTGCATCAAGCATTGATAAGAAATCCACATGGAAATGAATGGATAAAAGAAGGAATTAATGATGAACTCAGAATCCTAAATTTCCAGGCGGAAAGCCACTTTTCCTCAAAGAAGGGGGCGTTTGTGCCCACGGAGGATGGACCCACTGGTGTAATGCGTTTCTTCCACTCCCTTCCCTGCTAAGGTGGCATCCCCACTGCTGTGTCCTTCTGCAATGTTCCTTCCTGGCCCACTGCTCGCTCTCATTCCAGCGCCCCTGTCCACCTCTGCCTGCACTACCCAACTCCCCTTCAGTAGAAAGAGGCACCCTCATAGGCGAAGGCACCTGGAGAGTGGGGGAGCGAGGGAGGGCTAGGCCCCTGCTGCCCACAGAGCCAAAACTGCCGGAGAAAACTTTTGAGGTGTCTACGGAACTTGACCCCGACAAAGACATAGAGCACGGGGTTGAAGCAGCAGTGGGAGAAGGCAACCTCTCGGCAGATGTGCACGGCGTACTCCAGCTGCTGGTTGACCTCGCAGCTCTGGATGACCCGGAGCCGCAGGAGCGTCTGCAGAAACAGGATCAGGTTGTAGGGAGCCCAGCTGAGGAAGTATGCCACCACGATGGTGAAGATGAGCCTAACGGTCCGGTTGCGCCGTTTGGACCTTGAGCGGAACAGGGTCCTGAGAATCTCTACGTAGCAGAACAGGATAATCCCCATGGAGAGCAGGAAGAAGATGTTGTGCTGATAGACTGAAGCCAGGAACCACTTGCCTTCTGAATAATCACAGCCTTCAGGCAGCACCTCGTGGAAGATGGTGTCGGGGATGGAGGACAGGATGCTGACTGCCCACACAGCTGTGGTCACCAGCAGGCGGCAGCGGAGGGTGTGGACGCGCAGAGTCGAGAGGGGTCTCACCACAGACAGGTAGCGATGGATGGTCATGACGGTCAGGAAGATGATGCTGCTGTAGAGGCTGATGGAGAAGAGCATATTGAGGAGCTTGCAGAGGAAGTCTCCCAGAACCCAGCCCCAGTGGTACGCGGAGATCCAAAAGGGCAGCAGGCAGGAGAACACCAGGTCTGAGAAGCACAGGTTGAGGATGAAGATGTTGGTGAGGGACTCCAGGCTCTCGTACTTCACTAGGACCCACAGTACCAAGCTGTTGCCCACGAGGCTGAGGAGGAACACCAGGCAGTACAGGATGGTGGTGGTGAGGGTGGCGAAGACAAAGGTCTGGCTCTCACACGGAGTGCTGCTATAATCATAATCGAAAGAGGTGGTAGGCTGTCTGACGCTGGAGGACTCCATCTCGACCCGACGGCGGGGACCTTGCGAGCGTCTGAAATGAGAGCATGGCGTGGAGTTTAGAGCCGCGTGATTAGGCTGGAGGTCAACAGGGCCCAAGTTACAGGAATGTGTGGTCTGTGGACAAGCTGCCAGTTGGTGAACTGTCTGTAATGAGATTAGGAACTTGTGCCAGAACATAAAGTCACTGAGCATACATGTTTTTTCTATCTTTTAAAAAAAAATTTTTATTTTTTCTTGGGTTTTTTTTTCTTTTGCTTTTTTTTTTCTTTTTAGCATATGTGTTTTTTTCATAGCAAGACTTTCTTGATGAAAGAAGCAGTGCATTGATGTACATTTTGTCACAAGCCCCTTCTTGCTGCAGGCTGGCACCTGAGTAGCACTAGGCTAGACCAGTCTCCCAGTAGGTGTAAGAGAACAAACAGTGGAACTGGATCCAAAGATGTGAGATCAAATCTGGGCCCAGTTTACTGTGCTCTTGGGCAAGCCATTTAATCTTTCTGGATCTTAGTTTCTCACTTATAAAATAAGGCTAATGATCCCAGAGTCATTCCTTCATTTATTCAACAAATACCTAGTGAGCACTATTCTAGGTACTGAGGACGTCAGCATGAATGAGCCAGACAAGAACAGAGCTTAAATGTCACTGGTGGTGGGAGGGGCCAAACAAGAAGCAAACATATAAGTAAAAGAAATTTAAGCAGTGAAAAGCAAAGCACAGGAATATGGTGGAAAATGACTGGGGTAGAGCTATGCTGGGCAGGGAAGGCCTCTCTGAGAAAGTCTGAATGATGAGAAAGACCTTTCCTTCCTTCCCCTGCCCTCCCCTCCTTCCTTCCTTCCTCCCCATCTTCCTTTTCATCCTTCCATAAAGTACAGAAATCCTGATGGCAGGATTGTGTCAGGGAACTTTCTGTCTTCTGGAACAGTCCTGAAGAGAAAGAGCTGAAATTTTTGAGGCAGAGCAAAAATTTCTCACACAAACCCAAGTTTGAGCCAATCCCAAGGCTACATTGAATATTGTGAGACTCTGGGGCACCAAATCCTCACTAACACAGAGGATTAACCCTCAGAGTGGAAAGCTTCAACATCTGGGAGTTTTAACAGCACACCTCATAGATGCAAGCAAGTAGAAACAACCTAAGTATAACTATAAAACAATAATAAAGGACTAACATATGTATAGAAGAGAGTCCCAGAAGGAGAGAAGAGAGATTACAGGACAGAGAAAATATCTGAAAAAACAATGGCTGAAAACTTACCAAAATTTTGGTGAAAGACATAAATTTACAGATTCAGGAAGCTCAGCAGGTGGCAAGGCCCCAGGATGTGTATATCCATTGCAGGTGTTGTGTCACATGGATGAAGGATGGTGGTGTGGGATGTTGTTGGAGGTGTGGGAGGTGGGGAACATGGGAATCCCTGTAATTTCTGAGTAATATTTAGGTAATCTTAGCACCTTTAAAAATACATATATATATATATACACACACACATATATATATATAAAATAACACTTATGTAAACAAATGCACATATATGCATATGTATT
>JAQZBX010024204.1:0-15677 GCA_029593785.1 Cabassous unicinctus
TACAATTTTAATGTAGGAAGAAATGTGATTTCTGGGAATTCTTCAGACTTATAAGCATCTCTACATTAGTATATATGTTTTAGCACAAGCATATTTATTGCAACATATTTTTGACTGACAATTAGAAACATTCAGAAAAATCTATCAATGACACTGTCTATAAAAGAGGTGATGATTAATGTATGGTGCACTACATATAATGCCCAATGATATAAAACCTTTTTCTATACTATATATAAAATTTTATTATATATTATATAATTGATGGGATTTTAAAAAATAATGCTTCCATAATTTGTTAAGCTGCCATTAGCATATTATTTTATTTTAAGAAGTTGAAATAAAGTTTCCTTTAAAAAAAAGTAAGGGGCTATTATTAACCTACTGCTAGTATATATATTATTTCTATTTGTGTAGCTCCACGCTGTTTGAGCCAGAATACATTGATATTATCATGGTAATTTGAAAAACAAACTAAAAATACTTTGTTTCTAAAAAAGCAAGCAATGAACTATCTAATAAATAGGTTAGCAATGTTTTTCAATAAAACATTGTGAAGTTACACTAATTATGATTTAGATATAGTTGGGTCATATTTTTCTAGCATATTTTACTTTGTTTTCTTTAAAATGAACCACTCTTTATTCTCCTTGAGTGATGTAAATATGGTTTCTGTGAGCTGAAAAACCCTTTGCAGTTGAAGAAAGATAAGTCTATCCTACTGTTATTCATGGAATCAAATTGAATTTGATGAAGATCAGTTTTCTAGGTGTACCACTAAACCCTGTTTTCTTTGTGTAAAGAAACTGAAAGATGGGTCTGCTAAGGTACTTAATGCATCAAGAAAGCCTTTTGTCTGTACCATTTTATGAGTCACAGACTCTATCACTCTCACATAATGACGGGAAATCATTGAAACAAAAATGCTTACTATCCTACAATAGCAATAAAAAACACATTTACCCTTAACCAATACATCTATTATCATGTAACCTCAGGGATGTAAAGTAAAGATAAATTGAGACTCAAAGACTCTGTAGTGTAACCTACTGGCTCATTATTTTCTATTGGTGTAATGTTAGATCAGCAAGAAGACAAAAACGGGATTTTAACATTGGTATTCATTATTCCAGTGCTGTTTTTCAAAATTACCCATTTACAACCAAGGAAAAAGTTATAAGGCATACCGTATGCCACCTTGCTAGGCATGTATTATGATCTAAAATACAACATAAATTAAAAAAAAAACAAACAGTTTTCTTCAATCTAGAAAAGAAAATGCAAATGATTATCCTTTAAAATTTACTAGTGTCAATATAATATATAATTAATAATTGTATTAAAATGAACACAGGCTTACCAATTATTTTTAAATTAATCTTCCTGATCATGTTGTTAAATTTAAAGTTACTACATCTCCATAGGGTTTCCTACACCATATTGACATAAGTCACAGTAGCCAAATTCTGCTTTAGTTTCAGCTGTAGCTGCAGTCTTGAAAAGCTGAATATTTGAAACAAGATTTATGGCACCTCTCAAACAGGGTATGATTAACAACAACATAATTCAGT
This sequence comes from Cabassous unicinctus, assembly GCA_029593785.1. NCBI lineage: Eukaryota > Metazoa > Chordata > Mammalia > Cingulata > Chlamyphoridae > Cabassous > Cabassous unicinctus. The sequence goes on from JAQZBX010024204.1 coordinate 1,572, forward strand.
AGTTTATAGTCATAGTTAATCAGCATAACACTATTTATACATGTTCATGGATATGTATTTAAATTTATTATCAGTATCTTCACTTCCAAATTCAAATACGACTCTCAGGTTTGACTAAGAAAAAAAGTTTCTCCTTTATATTTAATAAGTTAAATTTAATGTATTAATTTTATGTCCAAAATATTAAGAATGTTCAACTAGCTAAATGAATGAGAAAATTAAAAGCCTTTTCTTATAACTATTAACAGTACTAGTTAATTAAACACAACTGAGAAAGATAATATGTTATAATTTGGGTTCCATGAGACCAGAGTCTGAGACCAGTATTAGGTTCTGGGAGTTTGTATGGGCTGTGATCCAAGTTAACAGAGAAAGGAGATAGTTTTGAGAGTTTGAAGCTTTTGTGAGTCCCAGAAAAGATCATGTTCTTAGAGCTAATCCATTCCTGTGGCTGTGGGACCCATTGATTAGATTGAATTCAGTTTGGGGCCTTTGATTGGAGTACTTCAGTGAGTGATGACCAAGGATGGGTCTCTGTACTCTTTCTGGAGTATTTTATAATTGAGAGAAACATTTAGAGACACACAGAGAAAGAGAGCTGCCATGTGAGAGAGGACTCCAGGATTGCCTGCAACTGCAGAAAGACAGAGAAACCCTGAGAAGCTGAGAGAGAGGCCAGAGGCTGGAATCAGTGGAGAAGCTGAAGCTGAAGCAACAAGATTCCCAAGAGGCTAGGCCCATGTTGCAACTCGAAGGTGAAAGAGACAGGCCTGGAGGAGAAGGGAGAGATGAGTGGGCCATCATTATGCCCTGCCATGTGCTTGATGGCCCAAAGCTGAGCTCTGAGGGAAAGCATCTTTAGATGATGCAGGTTTATTCCTGATTGCTCTCAGCTGCAATTTAGTGAGGCAGCATCTCTGATGATGACTTGGCTTGGACATTTTCAAAGCCTCAGAACTGTAAGCTTTTACCCTAATATATTCCTATTATAAAAGCCAACCCATTTCTGGTATATTACATTGACAGCCTAAGGCAACCAAAATAATAGGTAAAGGAAAAACTAATGTAAGGAACATTATCAGTCATTGCTAAATCAATGGGCTCAATTTTGCCAGGACTTCTGAAAGGCAGACATATTGCCAACCTAAAGTGAGCAACTGAAGGAGTATTTATCTATTGGTTTCTCTCCCTCATTTATTGACAGGTTGCTCACCTTCCTCTGCTGTTAATTGCTTTTTACTTCTGGTCAGCACTTCTAGATGAGCATATTTCTGTGGCTGCCATGAAGCCCCTGAGGCAAAAATTAGAAAGAAGTATGACACAAACATGCTGTGGGATGCTGTTAACTTGAATCTGAACTTTTAGAGGATTTTCCATTGCAGCTGGGGCTGAAGTCAGAGGGAGCCTTAGGTGATACCATCTTGACACCAAAGCTACCATTTATATACTCTTGAGTTAACAAAAAAATTGCAATATATACATAATAATACAATAATTACATTAGAGTTTAGATAATATCATAATTCTAATCTTTAATTTTTGGTTTTAGCATCTTAACACTAAACAAAATCACCTTCAGAAATTGTGTTTTAGTTTTGCAGATTTGCTTCAATTTTCAGTGAGTCTTTCAAAGAAATTCTTTTAGGTATTATTTATAAATTGCGAGGATGAATTATAAGTTCCCATCAAATCTGTCACCTTTCATGAAGGAGAATCTCTAAATATATATTTAGCAAAGCCAGGATAAATCATCTTAGATACAGACATGATAGAGAATGTAAAATATTCAGAAAAATAGTTTGAAGTTGAGCAAGGTGGCCGCAAAAGATCTTTTTTCTCCATTGCTCTCATGTGTATGTGGGGCCCAAAATCCATGCTGCAAAAGTACAGTGTAGTGACTTTAGGAGCAATATAGGAGTATACATTAAATTTTTTTAAAAATATGACTATTATATTAGCATTAAAATTATATTTAAAATTTTATTCTGGATAACATATGAGATAAATTGTTGTATCCATAGAGGTATATTCTATGATGGTGGTATTTGCCTATACTTCAGGCAGTATTTCTACAAACACCACAAGCACAATTTTTGATATTCAGGCATTATACCTTTTATTGGCCCTTTTTCTACATTATCTCCAACACTTACAACAATTCTGTTAAGTTTGTTTCTATCAAAAAGCATTCCAAAAAACTTCTGGAACTTTCTCAGGTCTTGGAAATATACACTTGAATAGCAAATAGGAGTGACAGACTCAAAAAACAATCTAGTGTATATGTAGGATAGAATCATGATCAATCAAATCAGAAGGTTCAGGAAATGCTTCCAGGAAGAGTTTATGCTATATTAAAGAAAGGTTGGGTGGTTCTTCTCTACATCAATAATAAACAATATTAGTAAACGCAGTGAGACAAAAATCAGCATGTAATAGCTGAAATACAAACAAGGTCTGCCTTAGTTCAGAGTTCTTATGACCTTTGGCTTTTGTGAACAATTGACTGGATTTTAATAGAAGGGACTACTTTAAATTCATTAAGGTCACTTAGATTCATTATCCAATGGTTATATTTAGAATCCTATTCTAATTTAGATGTTTTACTGTCCTGCATTCTAAAGTTGTGTGGTGAATATCTACTAATAACTTAGACTCATTTTTGCTAGAAAACAGAGTTGGAATTTTGTATTTTTATATCAAATTCCCATCCTTCTTTGGCATAGCCAAGCTTTATATCATTGGAGCAAAAATAAGAGTACAGACATTCTTTACAACCACAGAGTGTTGATTCTTTTTAAAACTTTCAATAGTGGTACAAGTCAATTATGTTTCTCTGTATCTTAATGTGTTCAAAATGTCCAAAGTCTTATACTTAAACAATATTTCCAACATTAATAAAATTTTATTTCATACAGATGTCCTTACACAAATAAACCAAAATTCACTCATGTATTCTTACATTTCTACTTGAAAGAGTTGTCAATTATCCTTTTAAAAAACATATGTCCTTGTCCACAACTTCCTTAACTCTTTTTTAATTTTGTTACTGGGTTAGACATATTTCCATCTTAATACTGACTAATATTAGACACTATTAATTTTAGTCCTATTTGTGGTATAATTACTAACCCTAATGCTATGAGTGTTAGGGATGAACTTAAGTAAATATAATTAAAACATTGTTTTACTACCTTTTTTGTCAATATTAAATTCTGAATGAGAACATTATAAAACATACTTGTTTGTTTTTTTAAAAAGATACTTAGATTATACAAATGTCACGTAAAAAATATAGGGTATTCTCATTTGCCCTGCTCCCCATTCTTCCCACATTTTCCCCCATTAACAACATCCTTTATTAGTGAGGTACATTCACTGCAATTGATGAACACATTTTGAAGCATTGACACTAAGCATGGATTAAAGTTTACATTGTAGTTTATACTCTCTCCCACCAGATTTATAATGGCCTGTATCTATCGTTGCAATGTCATTCAGGACAATTCCCAAGTCCCAAAAATGGCCCAGTATTACACCTCTTTTTCCCTCTCCCTGCCCTCAGAACCTCCAGTGGCTACTGCCTCCACATCAATGACATAATTTCTTCCATTGCTAGAATCACAATAAGTCTGTAGTAGAATACCAGTAAGTCTACTTTAGTCCATAGTTCATTCTCCAATCCTGAAGATTCTGGGATGGTGATGTCCACTCAACCTCTAACTGAGAGGGTCCTGTGATCCCATAGGGCTGATGAATGGGACTATCTTGCTTGCAGTTGTAGACTCTCTCCATTCCTTGGTATTGTAGTTGTCCATCATCACCTCCAAGTTAATTGTTCTGGGTGAGACCAGTGAACCGGAGAGTAGGTGTTGCAACTCTGTTGAGATTCAGGGCCCATCTATTTTATTTTATCTTTAGAGATTGTGTGGTATTTCTCCTCACACAAGGTATGATGACAAGTGGTAAATCACTATACTTCCTAGGCATACATTATTGATTAGAAAATCAAACAGAAGCCCCACTCTCAATGCTGACAAAAAAAGGATTGGAAATATCTGATTCATCTAGGCATTAGCCCAGTAGATAGAGATTTTTTCCTGCACTACTTACTGTTAAAATTGGGCAAAAGAATAATATTTGTACCCTGTAATCAGAGATCCTCATAACAAATATAATGTATAATTTATACATAACAACCTGAATAGCAGATTCTTATAAAGTAGTTTTATTCTGCAATAATTCTCAAATACCTCAACAACAGAAAAATGCAAAATGTGTAATCAATATTATTTCTTTGGTCTCAAATTTTTTATGTAAATTTGGACTGTATATGAATTGAAATTGTTTAAATAATTAAACAGCAAATAATAATAACACAATTTTCTTAGCTATTTTTACACTTAAATAACAGAAAAAAATTGGTTTCTTTATGTTTATTTCCCTTTTTTTATCAAATATTTTTATTTTTCTGTTTTCCTAATTTTACGTTCTAATTCTAAGGAGACAAAATATACTTTTTCTTGGCATTTAAAACCAGTAACTTACCCAAATCTTTTAAATTTATTATTTTAAAAGTAAAGTATATGAAAAGTGGTCTTCAATATTGGTTCTTCAATTGTAACAAATGCCTGACACTAATCCAAGATGTTAATAATAGGGGAAAATATGTGTGTGGCTGTGGGGGACCCCACATGGGAATTCCTTAGGCTTTCGGTGTAATTTGTCTGTAAACGTAAACCTAAAACTTCTCTAAAAATACAGTTTACTATTACAAAAAAGTTATTATGATTTGATTTTTTTTGTTTTTTGATCAACTTATTGACCAATGTCATTTTTAAGATCCTTAAAACTACTGTATTTATCAGAAGTTAAAATTGTATTAGATCTATAGAAATTAAGTCCTCTAATTACATCTCGATGAAAGAACTGAATCATCACAGTTGAATTAATAAATATTCTTGTAAGCTCATAGAATTCAAAAGTCCAGAAATATTTTCAAATAGTAGCACAGAAAAATTCAACATAGATTTTTGAATAAATTAATTAGTTCCCAGTAGATATTTTAATATTAGAAAAGCACGATGAATCATCTAATTAAGGAAATAAAATTCAAGCATACCTATGTAATAAAAAATTCTGTCATCTTCAGAAACATGTTAAAGTAAGATTGAGTTTGAAGTAATAGGATATAGGAGATTTTTACTTTCTGGAAGATGGAAAAGATATAATATTTATATTTCTCCCTTTAAGTACAACAAACCTACCTGGATTTTATAAATGAAAGTCACATACCATTCTTATAGGGAGAGAGAACAAGTCAAAATAGCTAAGGACTTTGGAACCCAAGAAATGATATGGTATTGAGTTTTATGAGTTTTATTTTTGCCTCATCTATCCCATGTTTAAAGCTGAAGAATCAAGGAATCTGGAATTGCTATTGGGCAGAAGAAAAAAAAAAAAGCCCCTACATTAGCTTGTCACTTTCTAGTTCAAGGAACAGAAAAGCCCAAAAAGATGAAAAACTTTAGGCGATAAGTCTTCTGTTCCAGCCAAATATCACAGAATAAAATCATGGCCCTACCTCTACCTTCAAAAGCACAGACCCTGGCAGGAGCCTACACTTTCACACTCTGGAGGATGTAATCAGAAGGCCCCAAACCCCTGATTGACTAGGGTCAGAAGAGGTTGAAAGTCTCATAATCTAACACTTAAAGTGGACAGGTTTCACTCAAATCACTACTCATACCAAGAATCAGAAAATCTCAATATGAATGGAAAAAAAACAAAACCAAAACAGACACCAAAACAGATGGCTGAGGGAGTTTGAATTTTGACACAGATTGAAAAGGAGCCATCATAAAAATGCTCCAGTTTGCCATTACAAGCATTCTTGAAACAAATGGGAAAATAGTCACAGCAAAGAAATAGACTGCGAGCAAAGAAATATTGTTGAATTCTATTTACTAATATATTTTTAAAGATTTTTATGTCTATTTGTGAGGGTTATTTTCACTTTTCTTTTCTTTTTGTACTCTCCTTGTCTGATTTTGATATTAAGGTAATACTAGCTTCAAAAAAAAATAATCGTGAAGTGACCCTCTTCATCTTTTTTCTGGAAAAGATTGCATGGAATTCGTGTTAGTTCTTCTTTAAACGTGTGGTAGAATTCTTCAGTGAAACCATTTGGACCTGGAGATTTGGGTTGTTGTTTTTATTTTGGGAAGTTTTTTTAAATTATAAATTCAGTTTCCTTTATTATAGAGCTATTCAACTTACCTATTCATATTTTCTGAGTTGTGGTATTTTGTGTTTTTCAAGGAATCTGATCCATTTTATCAAAGTTGTCAAATTTTTGTGCTTAGAGTTGTTCATAATATTTGCTTATTATCCTTCTGATATGTGTAATGTCTGTAGTGATATATGCTGTTATATATTCCTGATATTGGTATTTTGAGTTTCTCTCTTTTTAGTTGTCAATCTTGATAGTGGTTTGCCAATTTTATTGATCTTTTCAAAGAACTATGTCATTTACTTTCTCTATTGTTTTTGTTTCAAATTTCATTTATTTCTGATTTTACCTTTATTTCCTTCTTTCTATTTTGTATGATTTTATTTTGCTTTTCTTTACCTTTTGGCAGGAGCTTATATTATTCTTTTGAGAATTTTTTTATCTTGTTTTAATATATGTATGTAGTGATATGTATTTCCCTCTCAGCACTAAGCAGTGTATGACAGATTTTGATACTTTGTATCAGTTTTATCCAGATTATTGTACCTTTGCTTTTTCTTGAGATTTCCGCTTCTAGCATGAATTATTAGAACTATAGTGTTTAGTTTCCAAGGGTTTGGATATTTTCCAATTATCTTTCTTTAATTGATTTCTAGTTTGATTCCATTGTGGATATAAATTTCATTCTGCATGATTTCATTTTTTAAAATTTATTGACATGTATTTTGTGGCCAAGGATATGGTCTATCTTGGCATATTCTGCTTTAGTAGGTTGGGATGTCCTTTATATCTCAATTAGAGCTTTTTGGTAGATGGTATTGTGGAGTTCTACTCTAGCTGGGCTGATTTTCTGACTAGCTTTCCTATTAATTTCTGAAAAAAGAACTATTCAAGTCCCAGCTATATTTCCTTTCAGGTCTACCTTTTGTTTGTTTTTTTTTTGCCTCACATATTTTGCAACTCTGTTGTTTATTGCATATATATTTAGGATCACCAAGTGTTATTGATGTGTTAATCTTTTTGCCTTCATATAATGTTCTTCTTTATCCCTGGTAATTGTCTTTGCTCTGAAGTCAACTTCGTTTGGTATTTATATAGCAACTTCTGCTTTCTTTTCATTAATGTTTATAAGGTATATATTTTTTCATCTTTTCACTTTTAACCTTATAATTATATCTGAAGTGAGTTTCTTGTCAGTAGCCTACAATTGAGTCATGTTTTTAAATTCACTCTGCTGATTGGTCTTTTAATTAGTTTATTTAATCTATTTACATTTAAGTAATTACTGATATGCTATGGCTTAAGTACACCATTTTATTTATTTTTTGTTTTTTTCTGTTTTATTTTCTGTTTTCTTTTTTGTATAACTAGATGAGTTAGTTGAACATTAAAAATTCAGTTGTAATATTGCAGTGTGCTTTTTAGCATATCTCTTAGTATAGCATTTTTAGTAGTTGTTCTAGGTATTACATGGTTTATCAAGTCTACTGGTGTTATATTTTATCGTTTGAGAAAAATGTAGAAACCTGACTTTCCTTTTGTCCTTTTCACTTTTGCCATTTATAATATAGTTCTCATAACAATTTCCTCTACTCATCAACATACCAACTAATGTTATTTTTGCTTCAATGCTCAAAGATAATTTAGAAATGTCATCAGGAAGAAAAATGAATTGTATTTAACCAAAATTATACTTTGCTACATTGCTCTTTTTCTTCTATCACTTCCTTTCATTTTATAGAACTTTCTGTAGCCATTCTTTTGGGGTAGGTCTGCTATTGCCAAATTCTTTTAATTTTCCTTCATTTGAGATTTCTTTGAATATAGATTTTTTTGGTTGAGTTTCTTTTCTATCTGCACTTGAAAAATGTTGTGCCACACCCTTTTGTCCTCCATGGATTCTGATGAGAAATCATCAGCATTCAAATTGTTTTACCCCTGTAGCTAAGGTGTCATTTCTTTCTTATAGTTCTGAACATTTTTCTTCATCTTTAGTTTTTGGAATTTTGACTCTGATGTGTAGTGGTGTAGATTTCTTTGGGTTTATCTGTTCCGGGTTTGCTCAATCTCTTGAATCTGTAGGCTTTTTTGTTGTTATTACCAAATTTGAGGAATTTTTAGCTATTGTGTTGGTAAATACTTTCCACCACCACCTTCTTTATCCTTTCCCTTCAGTATCTTGATGACACATATTAGATCTTTGGTTACAGTCCAACAGGTTCCTGAGGGTCTCCACATTTTATTCTCTAGTCTTGATTTATCTATATTTTTTAGGTCAGTCTATTTCTATTGTTGTATCCTCAAGTACACTGATCCTTTCCTTTGTCTCTACCATCTGGTTGGTGATCTCATCTATTGAGATTTTAATTTCAGTTGTTGGCTTTTTTTTTCTTTTTTTTAGTTCAAAAACATACATTTGGTTCTTCTTGAGGAAGTGGAGTTTGGACTTAACATCATGAGAGATTCTTGTGGTGATGGAAATATTCTGTACCTTGACTGTATCAATGTCAAATACTGGTTGTGTTATTACTGTTTTGCAGTATGTCAAAGCTGGGGGATCCTGGGTAAAGGGTACACTGGATCTCTCTGTATTATTTCTTATAAGTGTATGTACATTTAAGATGATATCAAAATTTTTAAAAATTTAAAAAGGAAAATAGATAAATAAATAAATAAATATGCATATCCTTTCTACTCTAAATATTTCCCTATAACTTTACTATTCAAATTTTCTTGAAACTGATAATCAGTTGTTATCTTTAACTGCATAACCAATCACCCCAAACTTAGTCACTAAAACAAAATTAATAATTATGTCTCAAGATTTCTGCTGGCAGGGATGCAAGAAGGGTTCAGCTGGGCTAGTCTCAGTGGATTATCTCTTACAGTCACAGTCAGATGACAAATTTGGCCAAAATTGCTTGAATTCTTGAAGGGGAACTGAAAGATTCTCTTGCAAATGTTAGCTCACCCAGGTGACTGGCAAAGTATTGTTGACTATTGACTAGGCATCTTAGCTCCTCTGTGTATGTACCTCTTTCCTGTGCTCCATAAGCTTATTTTAATTTCACAGTGGCTGGCTTTCTCCACAATAAGAATGCAAGAAACCAAGATGGAAGTTATAATGTCCTTTGTGACCCACTCTAAGAAGTCACAAATTGACACTTCCTCAGCATTCTACTGATCATATAGGTATACCCCTATTAATGCATGAGAAAGGATTACACAAATTGGTTAGAAGACCAGAATCATTAGTTACCATCTTGGGGAATGACTAAACCAAAACATAATAATTTCATAAGGAATTAAATAATCCTATATTCCTACTAGGAATTGGTCTTTTTCTCTTCAAAATTTATACTTAAAAATAACCGGTATAGAATAGATCAGGAGAATACAGTATATAAATTCATACACCTAATCTCAAAGTTATTTTCGGTAGATAAATATAACACAAAATTTGGCTGACAGAAGAGAGTCTCCTAGTTTTCTAAATTTACATTTAGGAAATTCAGTAACAATAATGAATATGCATAAAGTTCCAAATTTCAAAAACATATTGAGTACCTACCATGTGCCACATTCTGGGCTATATTTTTCAGGAAACAAAGTAAATAACTTTCTTAAGTTTTCAAAATTATGAGCAATTGCACAACATTGCTAGAAATGAAATATGTTCCCTCCCCATCATGTTATTATTAGCCCCATCTAGATTTGTTACAGGTTAGAGATAAAAGATATGATTTCCCTGAAATTACTATATAAACACATTCACACAGGTAAAAAAGGAAAAAAAAAAACATGCAATGTTAACTAAGTTCCCAAGAAAATTGAGTAAGCAAGATTTAAACTGTTATTTAAAAATGATGAATTTAACATCAAGGTTTTGAACATAATAAAGGTTCTGATTTTCCAAGCATCTGGTTTCCACATGTCTTAAAAGAGCCACTGGAATATGAATATACATGAATATTTCAGAACTTAGTACTTTGATTATTTATTGAAATATAAACTTTAATATTGTATTTAACCAGATATTATAATAGTAATTAGTTTAAAAATTTTTTAATATTGAGCTACAATGTAATGTTGTTGATAGAATACAAATGTTATTATTCTGTACCTAATTACATAGAAAAGTGAAGTCAAAGTGACAGGTGTACATGGCATATTTAAATATTAATGGCTGAAGCAAAGAAACACAATTATGTAACTGGTGTATGAAGAAAATTTCATTAAGTTCTCCCTTCAGCTATAATCTATGAACAGTCTCCTCTGGGGAGAACAAGCTTCTATTCTGAAAGTTTAAATTTAATTGTTAATTATCATATACAATACTCTGTAATAATGCTAATTGGTTTCTTAGTGGTTGTACAACTGTCCTCAGATCTGTCATCTTGCCAGCTGACATGAAATATTGTGATATTTTAATGGTGTATGAGTGCAACATTGCAGAAAATATAGTATAGAGAAGAATTGTTGAATAGTTAATTGGCCATCTTGAATCTACATTCTTTTCCATTTTGTTCCTTTAAAACCCTCAATACTGTTTAATGAAGACTGTAATAAAATCTTCTGGAAATGGCTGTGAAGGGAATTATTTGACACTCTAGTATAATTTCATATTATAATTATACTTGATTTTTTAACTGCTTACTTCTCACTTTTTAAATGGTTTGAATTTATTTTTCAAAAAATTTGCTTAAGGAAAAAGTCAGGTCTGTATATTTGCATTTTCTAATGTTAAACTGAATTATTCTAACTTATTTGTTTATTTGAAACAGACAATATTAAAGAGAAAATAATCACAGAATATCTTGTGACTAATTATAGATTAGTGTTCAATAGCATTAAGCTACATAATTGAAATGCATCAATTTATTATATAATCAATTTATGCATAAATAATAACCATAAATCATATTAATAATAATAATGATGTATTTGATGTTTCCACATGCCAGACTTTATGCTAAACATTGAATTAAATCTATTTAACTTGACCTCCTTTGGAACCCATGCAATGAGCTAGACACATGATGATGCCTTCCATCTCTAACAATGAATTTTCCCATGCATCTTTATGGATATATGATATTTTAATTGCTGATATATATATCCATATATGTATATAATCCTGATGATTAATTCTTCTAAATATTAATACTTACTTGTTATATATGCACATGCATACATAAATAGCCAATCTAAATTTGAATAGTCTTTATATATATACTTTAAGACATTGATTGAGATACTTAATCATGAAAATAATATTAACCTGGAGGTGTACTAAACTGTTAAAAAGACTGGTAGAGCATAAAATTAAAGACTCCTTCCTTATATGCTGGAAAAAAGCCAATTTATTTACATTTCCAAATAAATAAGTCTTATCTTATTAACTAACTAAATATATCTTGAATTATTTTTATCAATAACAAAAATTTTATTTATATATTTCTACCTTCATAAACTATTGTTTTCTTGTATAATTTCTGTAAATGAATCACTTTTTACTTGCATGTGCCAAAATGTCTAAATGTTGACCAAGGAATCTATTACTAAAAATGATAGTCTTGTCATGTAGTTGATTACATATATTTGTAATTACATATATATGTGCATATATATTAAGCCTATATAATTTAATTTTATACTACAGTATAGTTAACTTTTTTATTTTCTAGTAGGTACCAGGGATTGAATCTTTGACCTCATACATGGAATGCAGACACTCAACCACTGAGCTACATCTGCTCCCTGTGGTTAACTTTTAACTGCTTCCTCCTCACATTTTAAAAATAAATAGTTTGTGCATATATATATATATATATATGTATATATACACACACAAATATGGACATATACATATATTTAAAGGGATTTGACCATATACAATTGTGGCTGCTGTTTAAGTAGTCTGGTACTACTGTTGTCCTATGTCTAATAATAGAGCTTGAAGTCCACAAGGCAGGCAGTTCAGAAAGAAAGATGGATGGAAGGAATGGGAAAACAAGATGTTGGTACCCACAAGCAGAAGCTGGAACCCAAAAGGATGGGCTGAAGCTCATATCAGTTCTTTTTCTCCTCTACTTGGTAATGTAGGTGTCCTGAGAAACCAGGGTTATTTTTTCAGAAGCTAAACACACATACTCAATCCCAGATGTTAGAGAAGGTGAATGAAAATCTAGGAGAAAATGGAGCCATTTCAAACCCAACTCAGGCCAAAGAGGTAGTCTGCAGTTAAAGCACAAGTTTGAGTTACAAAATATCCCCTCTTTCAATTCCCAACTTCAAATCTCCCACAGGAATCTCTCTTGGTGACCACACTAATCAGAAAACAAATTCAGAGAACTGCTACTCAGCCTAACCAAGTAGACACATTTTAAATCCACCACCCCAGGAAAGGGGGGAGAGAGAGACTCAGCCTAAGGCTAAATCAGCTTTTGAAGCACAAATTTGTTTCATGGAGCCCTTCAAGGCTGATGAGGCCATGCCATTTTTTGCCTTGGGATCCTGCCAGGGGCTAAAGAGATATGACCCTCCCAATCTTCTTCTCTAACCAGAACTGATTACTGAAGAACCAGACAGGAGTGGAAATATTTCCTACCCCAGAGAAGGGAGGGGGCTGCCAGAGAAGGCTGGAGAACTGTCTCTGATTAAGTTGGAATTACAAGGCTTTTAGCCTCCAGGCAGGAAGCTCTATCACATTGAATCCTTCTGTGTTGCAACAAAAGCACTCTAACCAGGCATTGAACTGAGAGGGCTGGCAAAGAGTGCCATCTGCTGGCAGACCAAGAAAGTGCATGTAGGAAAATTAAAAATAAGTAAGAGAGGCTTTTTCCAGCCTTTTATAGCCTCCCTTCCCAAAGCCCTAGGAAGGAGGTCTGCAACCAATTACTGGGTCCAGAACCCAGTTTTGAACAATTAACAGGGACAATCCTCATGGTCCAGGTCAAGCCAAGAATCAAAGAGCAGCAGTAACACACAGCCTCCCACCACTAAATCCCTACAAATGAGAAAGAAATTGAGCATCAAAGTAAACTTTATCCTATTCAGATGCCTAGATATCAGCAAAAAATTTTGAGCCATACTAAGAAAATGGAAGACATGGCCCAAGGAAGTGAATATATCAAAGCCCCAGAAGAGATGCAGGATTTGAGAGAATGAATTAGTGAGATGCACACAAATTTCCAAAATCAAATTAATGAGTTGAAAGTCAATATGGCTAAAGATATAAATGACATCAAGAAGATATTGAGCGAGCACAAAGAAGAATTTCTGAACAGAAAAGTAACAGAGCTCATGGGAATGAAAGACACAATAGATGAGATAAAAAACACACTAGAGGCATAAAACAGCTAACTTGAAATGACAGAAGATCGAGTAAGTGATACTGAAGACAGAATAGATAAAATTGAAAAGAGAAAAGAATAGAAAAAATTGAGCAGGGGCACAGATGGTTGAATGACAACATGAAACACAACAACATACATGTCATGGGAGTTCCAGAAGGAGAAGAGAAGGGAAAAGGGGCTGAAGGAGTATTTGAGGGAATAATAGCAGAAAATTTCCCAACTCTCACAAAAGAAATGAACTTACAAGTCCAAGAAGCATATCATACCCCAATCAGAATAAATGCAAATAGACTTATTCCAAGATACATACTACTTAGAATGTCAAATGTCAAAGATAAAGAGAAAATTGTCAGAGCAAGAAGGGAGAAGCAACAATCACATACAAGGGACACCCCATAATATTTAGTGCAGATTTCTCATCAGAAACCATGGAGATGGGAAGACCGTGATATGATATAATTAGGAGAATGAAAGAGAAAAACTACCAGCCAAAAGTTCTTTATCCAGCAAAATTGTTCT
>JAQZBX010024204.1:15777-30421 GCA_029593785.1 Cabassous unicinctus
TTATGGACTTCGATCACCAGTGAGTTTACCACGTGGATGGCTGATTACATCTGCATCAACCAGGGAGATTGCATCATCAATGGGTGCCACTTTTATCCAATCAGTTGATTACCTTAAAAAGGGAAGTGATATCAACATTCAGAGAGAATTTCCCAGCTCATCGTTGGACAGCCATCTTCTCCCAGAAACTCATCAAGGACCTTTCATTGGACTTTCATCAGAGCCCCTGGTTTGCAGCCTGCCTGTGGAACCTGGACTTGTGCATCCCCATGTTCATGTGAGAGACTCTAATAAAATCTCATATTATTTACAGATATCTCCTGTTAATTCTTTTTCCCAAGAGAACCCTGACTAATACAGCTTGGTACCAGAAGTGGCGCCACACACAATTACCCCTAAATGACCCACTAGGAAAATTTTTGCTTCCTGTCCCTGCAACCTTAAGCTCTGCTGGTCTACAGGTTTTACTCCCAAAAGGAGGAGTGCTGCCACCAGGGAACACAATGATTCCATTGAACTGGAAGTTAAGATTGCCACCTGGCCACTTTGGGCTCCTCTTACCTGTGAATCAACAGGCAAAGAAAGGAATTACTGTACTGCCTGGGGTGATTGATCCTGTCTGTCAAGGGGAAATAGGAATACATCTACATAATGGGGGTAAAGAAGAGTTTGCCTGGAATGCAGGAGGTCCTCTAGGGCGTTTCATAGTACTGCCATACCCTGTGATTAAAGTCAATGGAAAATTGCAACAAACCAATTCAAGCAGGACTAACAATGGCCCATAATCTTTGGGAATGGAAGTTTGGATCACCCCACCAGGCAAACAACCACGACCAGCTGAAGTTCTTGCTGAAGGTAATGGGAACATGTAATGGGTAGTGGAAGAAGGTAGTGATAAATATGAACTTTGACCACATGACCAGTTACAGAAACAAGGACTGTAATAGTCATGAACCCTTCTTCCTTGTTTTGTTATGAGTATGATTGTATATGTACACAAAATGAATATCTTGTTTTCTTCCCCAACCTTTTCCCCTATCATTTGAAAAGTTGTATTAATTTCACATCATAATATTTAAGGATGTCAAGTTTAAGAGTGAATATTACCCAAGGTCTTGCACCGTATTCTGTGGGGAATTAATGCGTTTCCAGTTGTACACAGGGGAGTTGAACATTGTTAGGCAGAAATATATATGTACGCTTGTCTGTTATTGTTTTTACTTAGAGACTAAGTATGGTTTAGGGTAATGTGTATCGTTGCCGAGTTGACAAGGGGTAGACTGTGATGGTTAGGTTAATGTGTCAACTCAGCCAGGTAATTGTGTCCAGGTGTTTAGTCTAGTAAGCACTGGGCTAATTGTAATACAAGAGCATTTATGGACTTTGATCACCAGTGAGTTTACTGCGTGATTGGCTGATTACATCTGCATCAATCAGGGAGATTGCATCATCAATGGGTGCCACTTTTATTCAATCAGTTGAATGCCTTAAAAGGGGAAGTGATTTCAACATTCAGAGAAAATTTCCCAGCTTGTCGTTGGACATCCAACTTCTCCCAGAAACTCATCAAGGACCTTTCATCGGACTTTCATCAGAGACCCTGGTTTGCAGACTGCCTGCGGAACCTGGATTTGTGCATCCCCACAGTCATGTTAGAGACTCTTATAAAATCTCATATTATTGACAGATAATCCCCTGTTGATTCTGTTTCCCTAGAGAACCCTGACTAATACAACATAAGGAAACCAAAGAATAAAATGGTAGAAGTAAATAATGCATTTTCTGTAGCATCATTGAATGTGAATGGATTAAACTTTCCTATCAAAAGATACAGGCAGACAGAATGGATTGAAAAACCTAAGCCATGCATATACTGCTTACAAGAAACTCACCATAGATCCAGGAATACAAACCAGCTGAAAGTGAAAGATTGGTAAAAGATACTCCATGCAAATAGCAACCAAAAAAGAGCATGGGTAGCTATACTAATATCAGACAAAACAGATTTAAATGAAAAAAAGTTATAAGAGATACAGAAGGCCATTATACATTATTAAAAGGAACAATCCACCAGGAAGATATAATAGTCATAAATATCTATACACCTAACTAGGATGCCCCAAAATACAGGAGAAAAACTCTGGCAAAACTGAAGGGAGAAATAGAAATCCCTACAATAATCATTGGAAAGTTCAACACCCCACTAACATTATTAGATAAAACAACTAGACAGAAGATCAACAAGGAAACAGAGAACTTGAACAATATGATAAATGAGTTAGACTAACAGACCTATACAGAATGCTGCATCCAAACTCAGGGGGTTATATATTCTTCACATGTGCCCATGAGTCTTTCTCCAGGATAGACCACATGTTGGGTCACAATGCAGCTCTCAACAAATATTAAAAAATTGAAATTATATAAAGCACTTTCTCAGATTATAATGGAATGAAACTGGAAATCAATGATAGATAGGAAAAAAGTAAATTCGCAAATATGTGGAGGCTAAACACACACTCCTAAGTAATCAGTGGGTCAAAGAAGAAATTGCAAGTAATATCAGTAAATATATTGAGACAAATGAAAATGAGATCACAAGTTTTCAAAACTTATGGGATACAGCGACAGCAGCCTTGAGAGGGAAATTTATAGCCCTAAATGCCTATATTAAAAAAGAAGGAAGAGTTAAACTCAAAGATTTAACTGAACAGCTAGAGAAACTAGAAAAAGAACAGCAAACCAATCCCAAAGCAAGCAGAAGGAAAGAAATAATAAAGATTAGAGCAGAAATAAATGAAATTGAGAACAAAGAAACAATGGAAAAAATCAACAAAACAAAAAGCTGGTTCTGTGAGAAGATCAATAAAATTGACAAACCCTTAGCTAGACTAATAAAGAAAAAAAGAGAGAAGATGCAAATAAATATAATCAGAAATGAAAGGGGGGAAATTATAACTGACCCCACAGGGATAAAATGATTATAAGAGGATAATACGAAAAACTGTATGCCAACAAACTAGACAACCTAGATGAAATGGACAAATTCCTAGAAATGCACAAACAACCTATACTGATGCTAAAAGAATTTCAAAAACTTAACAAACCAATCACATTTAAAGAGATTGAATCTGTCTTCAAATATCTCCCAGCAAAGAAAAGTCCAGGACAAGATGCCTTCACAGGTGAATTCTACCAAGCATTTCAAAAAGAATTAACATCAATCCTATTTAAACTCTTACAAAAAATTGAAGAAGAGGGAAAATTACCCAACACATTTTATGAAGCCTACAGCACCCTAATACCAAAGCCAGATAAAAACACTAGAAGAAAAGAACATTACAGACCAATCTCTCTAATGAACATAGATGTAAAAATTTTCAAGAAAATACTTGCAAATCAAATCTAGCAGCATATCAAAAGACTTGTACATCACAACCACATGGTATTTATTCCTGATATGCAAGACTAGTTCAACATAAGAAAATAAATCACAATAATATACCACATTAGCAAAATGAAAGAAAAAAACACATGATCATCTCAATTGACATAGAAAAAGCATTTGACAAAATTCAGCATCCTTTTTTGATAAAAACATTTCAAAAAATAAGAATAGAAGGAAAATTCCTCAAATATGATAAAATGCATATATGAAAAACCCACAGCCAACATTGTACTCAATAGGGAAAGGTGGAATGTTTTCCTTCTAAGATTGGGAACAAGACAAGGATGTCCACTGTCCCCATTGTTATTCAATATTGTGCTAGAAGTTCTAGCTAGTGCAATTAAACAAGAAAAAAATATTAAAGGCATCCAAATAGGAAAAGAGGAAGTACAACTCTCATTATTTGAAGATGACATGATCCTGTATTTAGAAAATTCTGAGGTATCCATGACAAAGCTACTTGAGCTAAAAAATTAGTTGAGGAAAGTGGCAAGATACAAGATCAACACACAAAAATCAGTAATGTTTTTGTACACTAGTACTGAATAATCTGAGGAGGAAATCAGGGGGGAAATTCCATGTGCAATGGCAATAAAAAGATTCCAATATCTAGGAATTAATTTAATTAAAGAAGTATAGGACCTGTATGCAGAAAACCACAAAACAATGCTAAAAGAAATCAGTGAAGACCTAAACAAATGTAAAGACATTCTGTGTTTATGTATTGCAAGACTAAATAACATGAAGATGTCAATCCTACCCAAACTGATTTATAGATTCAATGCTATACCAATAAAAATTCCAACAGCCTACTTTACAGAATTAGAAAAGGTAAATATCCAAATTCATTTGGAAGGGAAAGTGCACCTGAATAGCCAAAAGCATTCTAAAAAATAAGAGTGACATGGGAGGAATTTCACTGCCTGACCTTGAAACATATTACAAAGCTACTGTGGTCAAAACAGCATGGTGCGGGCATAAAGACAGACAAATTGATCAGTGGAATAGAATTGAGGATACATCAATAAACCCTCACCTATATGGTCAACTGGTTTTTGACAAACCTACCAAATCCATGTTAATGAAACAAAACAGTCTCTTCACCAAATGGTGCTGGAGAAGTGGATATCTATAACTAGAAGGATGAAAGAGGACCCCTATCTCATTGCTTATGCAAGAATCAACTCAAAAGGGATCAAAGACCGAGATATAAAGCCAGGACCACAAAACTGCTGGAAGAAAATTTAGGGAAACGTCTTCAAGACCTTGTAGTAGGTGGTGGTTTCTTGGACCTGACACCCAAAGCATGTGAAGCAAAATAAAAAATAGATAAATGAGACCTCCTCAAAACTAAACACTTTTGCACCTCACAGGGTGTCAAAAGGGTGCAAAGACAACCAACTTAATGTGAGAAAATATTTGGAAATCACATGTCTGATAAGGGTTTAATATCCAGGATATATAAAGAGTTGTTACAACTCAACAATAAAAAGACGAAAGACCCGATTAAAAAATGGGCAAAAGACTTAAATAGATGGTTGTCCAAAGAGGAAATACAAATGGGAAAAAAACACATGAGAAAATGCTCAACATCACTAACGATTAGGGAAATGCAAATAAAAACTACAATGAGATATCATTTCATACCTGTCAGAATGGCCATGATTAAAAAGACAGAGAACTAGAAGTGTTGGAGAGGATATGGAGAGATACGAACACTTATTCACTGTTGGTGGGAATGCAGAATGGTACAGTCATTGCAGAGTACTGTTTGGCAGCTTCTAAAGAAGTTGAGTATATAGACTTGCCACATGACCCTGCAGTATCACTATTGGGCATATCTGAGAGCAGTGAAATGAATAGACATCTGCACACCTATGTTCATAGCAGTGTTATTAATGATTGCCAAAAGTTGGAAACAACCCAGGTGTCCATCAACCAATGAATGGATAAGCAAACTGTGGTATACTCACATGCTAGACTATTATGCAGCTGTAAGAAGAAATGAAGTAAAGCATATGACAACATGGATGAACCTGGAGGACAATATGTTGAGCGAAGCAAGCCAGACACAAAATGACAAATACTTTATGATTGTATTACTATAAACCAAATATATTGTGTAATATATTGTATGATCAAAAAATGTTTTTATATGTATCCAGTACATTTAATTGAAGAATGTATGTTTTTGTTCAACTGCATTTTCTTTTTCTTTTAAAATTATTTTTTATTTTTCAATTATTAAATGTACAAAATAAAGTTAAAATAAATAAAAAAATTGGGGCACACTTATACTTGTTTCATATATACATGGTCTAGAATTGTCTCACTAGGTTAGAATGACCATTATAAATCAACTTTAGTTTGATTTCTTTGGTTAAAATATAGCTGTAAACTTGTAAATCTCTGCATATAATTCACGATATTAAGTGTATCAATCTATTGGTCTGTTTTATGGCATTGTTTTGTTAATCAAAATTTGAACGTTTGTCTAGTGAAAATTTAGACAGTCTATTTATCCCAAAAGGAAAAATTAGTCTATGACATATGGATATTGATTATAAGAAAATAGACAACATCAATATAAATGACAATTTTGTTTAATTAGAGTGATCAGAAAAATGCAGTGTGTTACCTTAGGAGATTGTGTTTCCTCACATCTGGTTGGTGGAGGAGAAAAGCAGAAGCAGAGTTTCAGTAACTACTTTGCTTTAACCCAAAACTACTTCAAGAACCAAGTTGGAGTTTCAATGACTTCAATTCCTTGGGAAAATAGAGGTAAGGGATAAGAAAGAGAGTTAAAAATATTGATTTTAAGGCTATTATTAAAAACACATCATGGGAGTGGATGTAGCTCAAGCAGTTGAGCACCTGCCTCCCACATGGGGGGCCCTCGGTTTGGTTTCTGGTGCCTCCTGAAAAAGCAAAAACAAAAAGTAAAACTAACAAAAAAACCAACTCAGGGAAGCCAATGTGGCTGAGTGCTTGAATGCCTGTTTCCCACATATTAGGTCCTGGGTTCAATCCTCAGCCACCAATAACTTTAAAAAAAAACCCATATAATTTCAACATATTTTTTTAATATACTATTTTATGTAAACTTATTAATATTTATTCTGATAATTCTGTCAAATTCAAGTTTACCTCTCTAAATTTGTCCCTTGATTTCAACTGAATGACAATGTTATACAGTGTTATATATAATCTGTTGTATATAGTCAGATTAACATAGCTTTTTCCTTCATGATGTGACTATCTGGAGCCAGCCTATCAAACCCAGCCTTGCAAATCCTTAATCCCCACTCCATCAATTTGCATTCCATTCAATTTTAACTTCATATTCTATTGCCAGAACAATATTTTGTAATAACCCAAACATACACCATTTCTGAAACCTTAAGTTATGATATTCTTCTTGAATTAATACACACTTTTTTTCATCTCAGTTTCTAAAATTCTTTCCCCCACTATATTTACTCCTTTAATACTTTATGAACATCATCATATTTAATTTTTAGTGCACTTCATCATATATAATGTAAATATACAATTTAAAGAATAACATGAACACTCAATTCAAGCACCCATGCATTAGAACTGACAAATTACATGTCTCCTCCAGAGATAAATGATAATTTACCAGGTGCTTTCTACGTTCTAAGCATTTTTATAGAACCAAAGGGAAAGGCAAAAAATAAAAAATCAGAGGAAAAACTGAAGAACTACTTTACCTTGTAGAACTTAAAGATTAAAATGTGTACCTGCTGGAGGGTAGGAGAGCAAACAAAAAAGTAAAATGAATACTCTGCTAAATGATAATAAATACTATGCAGAAAATAAAGCAAGACAATGTTTTAACGAGTGTTGATCAGGAGGGACTCAGTTGTAGGTGTGTTATTCAGGGAAACGTCATTGAGCAGGTGACACATGCCCGTCCAACCATGTTTCATTAGTCAGACAACATAACTTGGCCAACCTTAACTTCACACTACTCCTCCCCTATGCACAAAATTAGGAGAGAACTGGACACTGGTAAACAGTAACACTGCTGTAAGAGAAGTTAGCACACCTTGCATTGCAGGGTGATTACAAGTATATAAAGAATATAAGGGCTGTGTCAGAACCATAAATGATGCTGCATGTAATAGCAAATTACCATTAAAAAAAAAAAGAAGGAAGAAAAAGATTTGTAATATTAAGTGTGAGGCACTGGATGAAATAAAATTTGAAGAGATTCTAGATGATAAAATGGAGATCAAAAGAGAAATTTACAAAGCAAAATCACTTGCTATAAATAGATATTCGCCCAACCAAACTTTCCTACTCTGTTTATACCTAACATACTTAATCATCTTTTTTACTAAATTCTCTTCTCTTGTAGATCTTGAGTTTTTTGAATATCTTGTCTTTTTATGTGCAAAACCTAGCATAATTCTTGAAATGAAGCAGGCAAGAAATATTTATTTTGTTAATAAATTTAATGGATGAACAAATTTACATTAGTGATAGTGAAATCATGCTTCAGAAGTATCATATTTTTCATTTTTCAAAACAAAGTTGTTTATTTTCTGTTGTGCATGTGGGAAAGAAATAGAAAAGGTCAAAGCTATTTTTTACTTTCTCTGGCCTTCAATTCTGGAAGGAAAATAAACCATTTCTGTTCTATATGTATGTATTATGTGAATCCTTAAAGGAATTTTTCAAATAGTACAATAAAGATTTTGTTTAAAATCATTACTTTCCTTATGTGAAGCAAAACACCTATGAGTCACTCAGGAGGTAAATTTTTTAAGATTAAGATATGTGCCACAATATCACTAACAATTAAAAAAGTTAAAGAAAAAAAAAAAAGGAGAATCTCCTAGCTTTGACTTTTGAGTGGAAATTACTCTGACCACTCAGTGACACAGAATGCAATTGCTGAAACACTGACAATAAGAAAGGCAGCTGAGAAAATTGCTAGAGTGTACAGGCACAAAATGCATTTCCAGTCCATTAGACCACAGCGCATCTAGCTAGATTTTAACAGATGTTCTGAGACTCCTGTAAAATATTAAAATGCTCTAATTCAATCAGAGTGTTTCATCTGAAGAAACAGCACAATTTATTGCACCTTTTTCAGCTGACACCAAAGGTCCATTCAAGGAGTAGTGAAAGCACAAGGAAGCCCAGCTTCTTTGGCTCCAGGCCAATGCCCACTAGCCTGCCACTTGTTATTGCAATGCAAATGACTGGAAGTCAGGCATTCACTGCATCTGAATTAATAGAGAAGAAAAACAAAAAAATACAACAATAAAAAATACAAAACCAAAACAAGCAGAATAACTGTTTAGGAAACAAATCATGGCAGGTTTAACGGCATTTTGAGACTCTAAGATAAAAATTTCAATAAATTAGTTAAGCAGTGCCAAAGAAAAACAAAGCATGTAAAATCTACCTGGAGGATTTTGTGAGTTGTAATGACTTGAAAAAAATTGGAAAGAATAAAAAAAAGTTTAATTCTCCCTCATCCAATTAGATTACCTTACAGATTTTAGAAAGTTAGAGTGTATTAGTGAGATACATCTGAAAAGATAAGAACTATGCAAATGAAAACGGGGACATTTTAATTATTTTAAAGAAACATGATTTCTGTATTCAAAGTAGATCACATACTGTTACCATAAAAGATATACAATTAATGAGGATTAACTCTACATCTCAAAAGAAAATATGTGATTCACTATTTTCTAAAATTTCAAAAGCCACATGTTCTGAGCAAAAATGAACCTACTGTAAATATATAACTCTTTTAAGTTCAACTCTTTGCCAATGGCTCAAATTCATATAACAAAAACAAATTTTAAAAATAACACTATTGTTCAAAGATTTACAATGAAAGAGATAATGTATTATTAAAAATGATGCTGGATAAGTTCTAAGCTTTTCTTCATTATATATGAATCTTTTTACTTTCCTTTGTGTTGTTTGTATACAGACACTGTTATAGACATTACTGGGATTTCTGGATCATCTCTTTATCCAAGTATATGGTGAAACTGTGTTTTTCTGCCCCTTTAAAGTTAAGAGTAGATGTGTGATAACATGTGGTGGTAAATGATAGGAGACATTTTAGCAGGGAAAAAAAGAGCCACCGTACTGTTTACATTGCACCTTTCTGCTGCCATAATGATTTTTGAAGGATGATCAAGACAGAGCCAGAATTGGCTTGTTTTCTAGTGAGGATAATGTTGAGCAAAGCAACTCGTGTTGGAAAAGTAATAGACTTGTTTTACTAAGCCATAGACATTTGGAAGCAGTTTGCTACCTCAGCATAGCCAGGCTCATCCTCACCTAAGAAAGGGGTAATATTGAAAGCATATACTGACTTTAGTAAGAAACTAAAATATAGGGCATGTTTTTAAAGTCATATTATGAGCAGGAAATGGGAGAAATTGTTTATCCAGACTGGAAAAAAATAGTGATACAAGCAACACAATGACAAAGATACTGGTAAAATGGCTGCTTCCGATTACGTGGAGGACAGATGATAGTCTTATAGCCCTTCAATAAAAAGTTGGAAAATATAGTATTAATTGTGTGTGATTTTTGACATTAATTACCAAAAAAATATTAGTTCTTAGATGAATTTTCATGTTTTCTAAAAGGAATGAAGGGGACAAAGAATCCAATAACTTGGCAACATGGAATAAACATTTGTTTCTCACATCCAATTTCTACAATATAAAAGAAAGCCCTTGAGCTACAAAGACTTGTAACACTCATCCCTACAGCAATGGGGAAAACTGCTATGGATTGAATCATGTCCCCACAAAGACGTGTTCAAGTCCTAACCCTCAGTCCTGTGGATGTCAACCCATTTGTAAACAAGATCTTTGAAGACATTACTAAGATAAGTTCAAAGTGAATCAGGGTGGATCTTAACCCAATATGGTTGGAGTCCTCAAAAGCAGAGGAAATTTGGCCACAGTCAAGAGGAGACAGACAGGAAGAGCAATGGCCACATAACAGATACGGAGACTGAGCTATGGATTGCCAGAAAGCTACCACCAGAACATGGCAGACTTCAGGAAAGCATGGCCTGCCAACAGCTAGATTTTGGACTTCTAACCTTCAAAACTGTGAAACAATGAATTCATGATGTTTAAGCCAACTAGTGTGTGGTACTTTTTATAGCATCCGTAGCAGACTAAGACAAATCCTATGCATATCTCACTTTTCTAAATCTCTGTATAAATTAAGAGATTTCAGATAAAGGGCCAAGAGTGTGATTTCCGGTAAATTCTTTCAATTGGACAAAACATATCAGGGAAAAGAGGCTAGTAGTCCCTCTCTAGAATGGTAGGTTCAATGTTAAGCCATAAAAAGGAATGAGAAAGTAAGGACATATAGTAAATATGAGAAGAAGATTATGGTAATTACCATGGTATGACTATTGACTTGTGTTATGAGCAATCAAAGAAATAAAAACAAAAAGCCAAAACAATTAGGAGAATTGTATTGACCAGAGTATGACCAGTCTGTCTTAATAAAGGCTAAGAATTTTAGAGACTTAAAGCTGCCTTGGGACCCCCTAAAAATTGCTGCCAGGAAGTAGGATGAAAATGGGTGAAAATCACCCATGCTGCTAAGGTTAAAAGAACAATGTAAATAAAGGGTCTCCCAGGTTGCAGAACTAAGTCTCTATCAAGCTACCTCTCTCCCTAATGAAGGCACAAAATATCAACCAGAGATCCTGGACTCAGTGTCATGACTGAATGGTGAGTTTATCTTGGCTCCCTTGGGAAGGGTATAATTGCAGTTTATGTGGAAAGGATATTAAACTAAATATTTTCTGTCCAGAAAAGAACACTGTGTTGTCATTCCAGCTATGACCATTGTCTGGTTCTCTTCCTCCTCGACACATGGTGGGAATGCATTTTCCCAGCCTCATTATGAAAGACCTGGACATGGGACTTCTTTTGGTTAAGAAATATGTGTAGGTGTGATATGCATCATGTCTACACAGAAATTCTAAGAGCCAATGTAGATTTCACCGCATTCTTTTCCCTCAGTTGTAGTACATATGGAAGCATGCACAGAAACACAGCATCTATGGCCTGGGTCTTGGATTGACTACCATGAACATTATTAACATTGTCCCTTGTCAATCAATGTGCAACAATTAGAGTAAATGAGAATTATGCCTTGGTTGTGTTACACAACTATAATTCTGGAGTTGCTTTATTTTAACCTGGAATATCTAACCCATGCTGTCTAATAAAAGAAGCAAAATTCTTTCCTTGGTTTTCTACTTAAGAAAAAATAAGTTGATTTATAAGTTTTATATTGACATATATATATATGAATTAGCCCATTAAAGAGCTAATGACCAAAGCAAAAACATAAAACAAAATATTGGGCAAATTAAGTTGACCCTTTAGTTCAACTCACTAATTGATGCAACACAATTGCTTTATGCAGCCTGTTTTCTCTAGGACTTTTTCTATATACTTCAAGGACAAAAGGAGTCCACAATATAGTTAAATGATATAAATGAAGCATGATAAAAGTATGCAAAGTGCTATTGTGGAAGAAGGGCCTTTGCTTCTTTTTCCAGCAACATAAAGTAAGTAACCTGAAATTTATTTTGCTGCAAAACACATAAAATTTGGGGGTAGAATAACTAAGTACAGTCCTGAGTATAGTCTAACATGACTTTCTTGCAAGGTAGCTTTCAAGAAAATATGGGAAATATCCAGAGCACCAAAAGGAAATCCAAAGCAAAAACCAAAAGTGCATAATTTCATGATATGACTCCTGGGAGAGTTTGCTGTTGTAATAACTTATATACTTGTGTTTGAATGTCCAAGTGCGTTGGATGGAGGGGTGGTCAGGAGATGAAGCTTTGGTGTGGAAATTTGTAAATGAGACCCTTATGAAAGGCTGGGAGATCTAAAGGGGTATGCCTTCAACTAAAGAATACACTAGAGAAAGAAAATTTGCTTATTTCTGCCTGAGGTCCTTGTGGAAAAACAAGTTTTGCTTGAGAAGTCCTGTCCTGAGCCAGACATGCAGATTCAGAATACTTCAACTGAGTGATTATCTACAAAGTAGCTTTATGCTAGTGACAAAGTTGATGTGCCTAAGCGATAGTCACCACAGAAATGCTTTTGAGTAAAAAGTTAGCTAACTCATGATGAAAGAATCAGTTTGATAAATACATATGTGAAAATAAATAAAATATACAGAAACCGAATATAAACAACAGTTAGACATCCAAGAAATCAAATGATGCAGTCACCATATGAAAAATGTAAAATGTGTATTTAATGATATTTAAAATATTTAAGAAAAAACATCTGTAAAATAAGAACACGTGGATCTAGAAGAGAACCAAATTGCAATTAAATGTGCAATGATGGGCTAAACAGCAGATCAGGTATGATTGCACAGATAATTGGTCAAATGTTGCAGAAACAACACAGAGACATTAAGTAATGGACAATATAAAGAAGGGTTATAAGAAATGTAGGATGTAATGGAATTTCCATAATATTATTCCATCTAGAAGGTGTGAATGAGTGAAACATTATTTAAAGTGATAATACTAAGAATTTTTCAGATAAAATGAAAAAAAATGGGTTTCTTCAAATTCAGGAAGCACAGTGAGTTTTGAGAAGGATAAATAAATAAATCCACACCTAGACACACAATTAAATTACAGAAAGAGCAATAGGTAGGGGGGAAAAGAGAGCTTCAATATATCTAAATTAAAACAAAAAACAAAACAATAAACTACATATTGCCTCCAAAGAATGAAAGACTGACAGCTATTATTAGTAGAAAGAACAATAAAAAACTAGAATATGATGAAAAGTTTCTTCATATGTCTGGAAGAAAATGACGGCTCTCTCAGACTTCTATACAAAGATAATTCTAATGTAAGAGGAAATATGAAATAAAATATGTTATTAATAATACCAAGTAGCAAGTAGAAGGAGATTGGGGAAAGCAGGCTAGAGCAGAAGACCTTCACTTTAAGAACTAGTAAAAGGTGGGCATCCAGTAAAAGAAGAGAAAGCATGCATAATACTAAGCTGGTATTAGGTTGTATGTAAATGCTTCCTTCATCAGGTAAAAGTTGAGGGGTGAATAAAACAGTGAGGTATGAATAAAAGATCTGGTTAGCCATGTTGAAGGAAAATAAGGAGTAGAATTGAAATGAAATGAACCGCATTTCAGGTATGTGAAGGATTGTCATTATAACAAGGGATGGGATGGCAAGGAAGGTCTAAAAGATATATATAGAGATTTAGTATCAAACACTATGTAGCAAAATATTTTATACACTATGTCCAAAAGATGGGCTGTTATTAACCAAACAATGGGAAGGTAAGGAAGGGTCTTAAGTAAATTGCTAACCTTCAGACTATCTTTCCACACTCCAAATGTTGCATCAATTCATGGGTAGATTTTAAGAGGTGGACATAGGTAGTCAAATAGACAGGTAAGGAAACTTTTGCACAAGTACTAAGCAAGAATAAGGAAGTGTGGATGAAAAATTTATAAAGGAAAAGCAAACTTTTGTAAATGAATGTGTGAGTAAGAGAAGGGGGAAAAACCTAAGATGACAATATTTTAATATTTTTAAATTATTTTTTAGTGTTGGTGTCTGGGATGACATTGAACTTTTGTGTGTGTGTGTGCATGTGTGTGTATGTGGTAGGAATTACCAAAATGGAAATCATGTGGGATGGTGAGTAAGGATGGGGAAAGATCAAAACACTGTTAGGGGTGAATATATAAGGAGTAATAGCACAATTCCTCAGCCTCGGGGAGGGGGAGAGGGAGAAAGAAAAATACAAGTTACCATGATATCTAAGATGAAGATCTAATTGTTGCATGCAAAAAATGCAACAGGAGTGAAAGAGCAGGTCTGAAAAATGATGATTTAACAAAGGGTTGCTTCATCGAGTGTAGTGTTATTGTCAGAAATATTGAGATGGCAAAGGCTTCTTATTCTATCATGCATGCAGCCTTGGCAAGATGTAAACATAGTGATGATGATTTTTGTTTGTTTGTTTGTTTTTGGTGTGCTTCTTATTGAGCTTTATCTTTCAATTAAGATGTTTGGTAGACTAATATAACACATTTGCACATTATGAAGCAAAAAATTCATAATTAAAAGTTTTTATTTTCTTCTACACATCT